>JAQQSZ010010500.1:0-12498 GCA_028646595.1 Phalanger gymnotis
GTATATAAGAAGCCTTTTTAAAAGACCTCACAACTTGCCTTCTTTGTCTCCTTCACTTAACATAACCCTGGCCTGCTCACCTGGCAGATGGGGATCAAGTAAGGCGCTATGTTCTATGAGCGAGCAAAACAGAAATATAGTAACTCGAAAGAAATGTCAGATGCACAAGAGACATGTCCATTTCAAATGTTCATATGGACTATTTGTATCTGACATGAGCTAGAGCCTTACAAGCTTGTATTGGTCTGATTGGCCATATTCAGACATACTGTACCTTGCCTCAACATAGTGATGTCATTTCAGCCCTCTTAGAGAATGAAGGACAAAAGCCAATATATAGCTACAATATAATATTACATTATATGTGCGTGTGTCTGTGCATACACTCATCATAAGATAGTGAGATATACATTATGGTGTCCATTGTAGGAGGTGTTAGGCCCATTGTACTAGTTAGAAATGGCTATAGAGTCATGTTCAGTCCTTGGAATCTCATTTTAGGAAGTCTGTGGACAAGATGGGAAATGTCCAAATACCAATATAGGGATGATGTTGTGCTTTGAAACTATGACATGTGAGGAAAAGTAGAACTAGTGATGTTTAATCTGGAAAAAAGGACTCAGAGGGGACATGGTGAGCATCATTATTTATTTGAAGAGCTATTAGGGAGCTGAAGGTGGTTTAGCCTTTGTACACTTGGGTTCAGAGCTAAAAATCAGGATCAATAGAATGGAAGTTGCAGAAAGGGAGCTTTAGGCTTCATGTAATAGGCAAAGAATTCTTTAGACCTGCCCCAAAATGGAATGGATTGCTTTGGAGGAGAGCCATTTACCCTACACTTGTTGTTTTCCAGTCATTTCAGTCTTGGCTAACCATTTATGGCCTCATTTGGGGTTTTCTTGGTAAAAATACTGGAGCAATTTGCTATTTCCCTTCTAGTGGGTCTGTTTTGTCAGGCAATCAGGGGTTAAATGACTTGCCCTGGGTCAAACAGCTAGGAAGTGTCTGAGGCTGGATTTTAACTCTGGTCTTCCTGACTCCAGGCTCAGTACTCTATCCATTGAGCTACCAGCTGTCTCTCAGCCGTTACTAGAAGCCTTTAAATGGAACATTAATGGCTCTTTCTTGGAGGGTTGCAATTGATTCTTGGACACATACAGGTTATGCTAGATGGACACTGAGATCCATCCTAACTCTGAGGAAACAAAGGAGAAATGAAAAAGGACTGGTAACAAGACCCCTACTAAAAGGTAGCAATCAAGCAAAGATGAGGTTCTGAAAGCAATTAAGTGAAGGTAGGGAACATCATTCAAAGGGAAACAAACTCAACCAGCGCTAGGTAGAGACATGCCCAGGACAGTGCTAGAAATGACTGGGAGGTATTGTTGCCTTCAGTATACTCAGGTTCAAATTCATTTCCCTCTCTGAACCTTTGTGCTTGTAAGAAAAACTGGTGATTACTGTTAGAGGGTTCTAGATGCTAAAATGACCAGATCATTAGGTTGAAGGCAATGATCCAGAATTAAGTAAAAAGTCTCTAATATTTACTTAGCCCATAGTAGGTGCTTAATAAATGTTTATTGATTGATTATTGTAAGGAGGGAGCCTTTGGGGAAAAAAATGTTAAATCTGCTTCTCCACATCTTTCATGCTATGTTGGGGCATCTAGAGCCAAACAGAATATATTTATTTCCTGTCCACATGATAGCCTTCCAAATACTTGAAGATGACTATCACATACACCTCCTTTCATACATGCTTCTAAATGACCCTCTTAATGCTAGATTTTAAGATCTATTATTATACTAGGAACCTCTTCTCCACTCCTGGATAACACATCATAGTGTCTTGGGAAACCAGCCTCAGTAACCAGAGCATAAAAGATCAAATTTGAAGGGCACATGGGGGAGAATATCCTGTGGGGGTTGCCTTTTTTTCCTTTTCACATAACATAGACAATAAAGACTTTAGAAAGTCTGACTGGAATAGTTAAAAGGGACCTCTGAGTTAAATTTGTGGGCAGAAAGAGGCAGCTAATTTTCTCTCTGCCAGCAAATGCCAGTTCTTGCCTTTTTTCTATGGCACGTTGTGAGTCATATAAATTAATGGGGTTATGAATAAGCCAAACCTATAATAAACTTTAATGAAAATTCTGCCAGAGCACTATGGAAAAAGTGACTTTTTTTCCCTGCAAACCATGTCTGAAAACTATAAGGCTTCCTGTGAATCATTCACCAATGAGATCGGCTAATTCTCCTTTCAGCATGGTCTTCTTTATTTAAACTCTGTGTCTGAGTTTTGCTCTCACTCACAAAGTGGAAGGAAAAATGAAGTCATAGCATCTTATTTTCCAAAATGGATGAATTTGAGGATCTGGTGGTGAGGACTGAATTCAAGACAATTAGTGGTTTTTCTTTCTGGTCCTCAGTCACATCCATCTCCACAATTTATTTTGAGCCCTGTGATTTTCCTTCCTTCTTTAGAATTATTCTGAATGATTCAATAGATTCACATGCACAATAGGAAATCTTACAGAGGGTGATGACAGCACAATTAGCTTGGACTCAGATTTCGAGGTCTGTTTTAATTTTTACTCATGGGTGATCTTTCTTTTCCTCACCTAACGGGTTCTTTTTTAGTAACCTAAGGCTTTCTTAATTCCTAGATCTTAAGGGATTGCCTTACATCAGAAGGTTAAATACGGCACGCTTATGTGTAGACAAAATTAGTCCTTAGGTAAAATACAGAAAGTAGTATGAAATTTTTCTGGGCAACATATATGTTTCCCTTTCTCACATCTCCCTCTCCCCCCACCCCTGAGGCCATGATTTATAATGGTTTGAGTTCTGGATTTGGATTCAAGAAAATTTGGATTTAAATGCCTGCTTTGACACTATGTGATTGATCCTTGAAAAGTCTCATAACTTTTTGTAGCCTTCATTTCGTCACATAAGTTTTGGGGATGTGGAAAGAGGTACCTGCAGCCCTTGCTTCACAAGTCAGCTGGGCAGAGTGGATATAAGGTCAGCTTCAACAGCAGAAACACTGGCATCTGACATATCCTACCTGCCTCATCTGATACCAAGATGTTTAACCTCTCAGTGTTCCAGGTGGATTTTCTAAGACAATGAGTTACACATGAATTGCTGGTGTACTTCTGTTGGTGGAAGGGGTTTCCAGACTGAGATTTTACTATATCAATAAAGTAATGTGACTGGATCCCCTGCTCCCACATCCAAGAAAGGAAAAATAAAAGTAACAACCTTTGCCTTCCAGGGATGTCATAAGAGTCAAATAGGATGTAAATCGCATTATAAAACATTAAAGAGATATATAAATTTTTGCTCCTTTAAAAGCAATAATCACAATTGTAACAAGGGGAATGAAAAGTGAAAGTCTTGTCCTTAGAGTGTGCACAATATTCTCTATCTGCTGCCAATCTACGTGCATCCTTGTTTAGCCTTGCTTCTGGATATACTTAATAGAGGCACGCTTTCCCTCACTGTTGCAGAGCACACAGAGGCTTCTTCTGACTTTCCTGTGGTCTTATTGTGTGGTGATAGAAAGTTTTTTAGTTGGCTACTGACTGATTCAGAATTGAGTGTTCATGCAAAAGGCTCAAACTGATAAATTTGTTATGTCTTCCCTTGTGACTACCAAGTGAGAAGGAAAGAAATGTTGCAAAACTTTGAGGGGAGAGAAGTGGCAGCTACAGTCATAGTAAGAAAAAGAAGGAAGGGAGGGAGGGAGGGAAGGAGGAAGGAAAGAAGGAGATATGGAAGAAGGAGGGAAAAAGAAGGAAGGAAGGAAAGAAGGAAGGAAGGAAGAAAGGAAGGAAGGAAGGAAGGAAGGAAGGAAGGAAGGAAGGAAGGAAGGAAGGAAGGAAGGAAGGAAGGAAGGAAGGAAGGGAGGGAAGGGAAGAAGAGAGGGAGAGAGGAAAGAAGAGAGGTGGGAAAGAGAGAAGAAGTAAGGGAGGCAGGGAGGGAGGAAAGAGGGAGGGAGGGAGGGAAGAAAGAGAGCTTCTAAAGCCCTCAGCACCCTGATATGGTGAGAGATGGTGTGGTTGCCACTATGGTGCTTGACCCAATTACTATAGCTAGAGATGTCCCAAGGAATCCTCAGCCCTGCAAAAAGTGCTGGGAATGGAACAGAAGGGAAGGGAGCTGGGGCTTTGATTGGTAATGATGGAAGAAGGATGGGGGGGGGGTCACAGGAATTCCTCTCCCAATTTTCTTTCTTACCTGCCTCCCCCTTCTCTATGCCCAAAGCAGGGAAAAAAGCTAAGCATACAGTAAAAGGGCACTTTCATTCAGGTGCAGGCTGGAGTAAATGGTGTATGAAAGCCTCCAGGCCCAGAGACTCGAAAAGCAGGAAAACCTTGTTCCTTGCTGCTTTATCTGTGATATTGATTCTGTTATTTAATGATATCATTGGGAGGAAAGGGGGAAGGGAATTTGGGAGCAAAACAGGAAAAACCTAGGTCTATTTTATACTGAAAACATCAAGCATAATAAAGTAACATGTATAATTTTGTATTTATTATTTTAGAGGGGAAGACTTGACTGAGTTTGAAATGTTTTCATGGCATCCTTAGCTACCTACATTACCCAGAAAATGGGCTCCATGCAAGATTCCTTGGGAAACATCACTGCCTAGTATTATTCTCTCTCTCTCTCTCTCTCTCTCTCTCTCTCTCTCTCTCTCTCTCTCCCTCTGTCTTCATTCTTTCTTTACGCTTTACTCTTCCTAATGCTAACACTTGTAGAAAGATTTACAAAGTTTCTAATCATTCCCAGAAAACATTTTATTTAGAAATATTCTATAACTCTATTTATATTTCTGCGTATATGTGTGTTTTCTTTTGATTATTTTATTCATTAGTGATAACTGGTTGCACATGTGGTCTGTGTTAATGATTTTATCCATCTACCCTATATTTCTTCTCTTCCTACCTTTGTGATGGCATCATTATTCTTTAATAATATGCTGAAGAGAGGGCTATGCTTTGTAGAGAAAGGAGCAGCAGGAAAAAATTAGCAACTAATAAACAAAAAAAATGAAGCATAAAAAAATTTCTGGAAGTGAAACTCAAAAATACTCAAATAATGATCTCTAAATACAATTAAAATCCATAAATAAACTACTTCATGATGATTTTTCTATCAACAATATGTGTTTTTAAGTTGGCATGTTGGCACTCCATATATGTGTGATTTAAGGGAAAGCGTCCTAAATCTGGCATGAAAGGGCCTGGTTCCTAAGGCAGCTCTGTAAATGACTCTCTGTGTGGCCTTGTATCTGTAACTTGCTCCTTCTGGACCTCATTGTTCAATCAGTATGAAGAGGGAATTTGGCTAAATGATTGAAGTGCCCTTACAATTCTGGATCTCATCATCTAGATTAGAGAACCTAGACCTGTAATGGTAATTAAGGTGGAACTTTTTTCACTCTTTTAGAATGCTAAATTAATTAAATGACTTTGTTTGAGTCTTACTAGGTGCAAAGGTCCAGGCACACATCCTTTTGCTAACTAAGTGTAAAACCTCAGGCTCACGCCTTTTTGATGATTAGGTGAGAATCCTTTGAGCCCTGAACAGAGTATAAAAGTTCAAAGGTTGGTGTTCTGTCTGGGGCTCTCGGTCACTGGAAGAGTGGCGTGGGACTCTGGGCAGTCATTAAGAGCCTCCTGGCTTGTGAATCCAGATGTCGATGCTTTCCTGGTATCTATGAATTGTGATTTGGTTTGTTTATATTGTGTATGTTTGTAATTTGTTTGTATTTGCTCTGAAGTTCAGGTTGCTGGCTTTTCCTCCTGAACTAAGTGACTAAGTGAAAATATACATGTATATATATATATATATATATATATATATATATATATGTACATATACATACATATATATATATATATATATATATATATAGATGTATATGCCCTTTTTCAGGGTCAGAGAGTGTCACTACCATGTGACTCAAACTCATTGGATTTAGGCTTTCTTGTGACTTAAGCAGGTCATCAAAGACTCCTGATTCAATCAAAGACTCTTGCCTGAAACAAAGGTAAGACTCAAGCAAAGGCAAAGGATTTCCTTAGTTCTGAAAAGCATTCAAACAAAAAAAAAACCCCACCAAAAAGTCCCACCCTGTTTGGCATTATAGTCACTAACAGTAATTACACTCTTTTGGTCTTCTCATTATGACAATTAATTTAGATTGGTTAAATGTTTGTATGAAATTTAGAGATTCTTGAAAAAGGTCTTCAGTGAATTTTTCTGCCTCCTCCTTCCCTGTAACTGACATTAGACTATAAACTACATTTATTTTGAGGGTGATGTTTTTGTTAATATTAAATTATGTGTCCAAAGTCAACAAGTAACCTAATTTTATGGGGCATTTGGTAAACTTGCATTGCAGTGCTCATGATAAAGCATTTTTCTTTAACATAGAAGAAGATTAATAAATCCTAGTCGACTGTTGAACTGAATATTCTAATATTTCTCTGTATGCTTTTGGCATCCTTAGGTTTTTTGTTTTCTTTTGTTTTGTTTTGTAACTAGGCCTTGTGGTTTGGTTTTAAACTGTCCTAGACCTCAAATTATGCAAAAGCATGTTTACTTAAACTTACTAATGCTGCAATAAATCTGTTTCTTCACAATCATCAAAGAGAAATTTATTTTTTCTTCTATAGTGGATTACATTCACTCTCTTTGTTGTAATTTAATGACAACATTTCAGGAAGTCTCCAGTGGGGTGTCCAAAGGATCTGTGCTTGGCCCTGTGCTAATTAACCTTTTCATAAATGAGTTACATGAGAGTATAGATAGATGCATATTACATCTACAGAAATTCACAAAACTGGGAGTCATGGTGAATACATGCACCAACAGGACTCATAAAGATTGTGAGTAGCTAGGACTTGGGGGAAATCTGTTGCTGTTCTCAAAGAGCACTGATGACATCAAGAGAGTAATGTCTTGACTTGTGAGTGAATTGGATTTAAGTGAAGCAGAGCTATACAGTCATCAGCCCTGCTCTCTCCTCCAGACTAATGAGAGTCCAGGGGCAAAACATAGGTCAAGATGACTAGAGATGGCCCCAGATGCAGTGGGAGACCTTGATCTTTTTAAGCTGAGGTCTTTTCCAGGTCTCAGTTTCTTTGAGGCAATACCCATTTAGTAGTTAAAGGCTAGTAAGAATTAAGGCAAAAGATGGCATTGTTTGCCTTCACAGAAGAATCAGTTAAGGCAGGAAAGACCCCCAGAGTTGCTTTAAATCTGTTAAGGTGAATAACAACCTTAATGGGCTTCAGTTTCCTCACCTATAAAGTGAAGGGTTTCAGTTGGATGACATATAAGATCCTTTCTAGCTCTGTCAATTAAATTTAATAAGAATAAGTATGTCATACCTGGGTTCAAAAATCAATATCATAATTAGACAATCTGAGAGGCATGGCTAGACAATGGTTTCTGAAATAGACATAGCATTTTCAGTGGACTTTAAGCTCCATATATGACAAGAGTCTGATATAGCAGCCAGGACCATGGAACTTCAGGTTTCACTAATTAAGGCATAGTTTCCAGAAGATGGTGATAACCCCACTGATCAGTCTTGAGTATTGTGTTCAGTTCTTGGTTTCATAGATTGGGGAAAATGTAGAACCTTCAGAGGAAGACAATTAGGAAAGTGAAGAGACCTAAATTCATGCCCTTGGTGGATCAGTTTGAAGGAACAAAAATTATTTCCCCAGAGAAGAGATTTTAGGGGAACATATTATCTGTGTCTGAGTGGTTGAAAGTTTGTTAGATGGAGCAGTTAGATGGTACGGTCAATAGAACACTGGGCCTGGAGTCAGGGAAGACCTGAGTTTGGGTCCAGTCTCTGACACTTATTAGCTATGTGACCCTAAGCAAGTCATATAACCCTGTTTGCTTCAGTTTCCTCATCTGTAAAATGAGTTGGCAAAGGAAATGGCAAACCATTCCACTATCTTTGACAAATGGACACAAAGAGTCAATCATGACTGAAGCAATTGAACAGTAAAGAAAAATTTGAATTGGTCCATATCTACCAACCTGCACTTCAACAGAGAAATGAAGAATTGCCTTCTCTTATGTGTTCTTTGGGGCCAAGTTTGGCTATTATAATGTCATTGCATTGTTTTGACTGTTTAATTGTAATCTTTAAACTTCACTGAATCAATTCAAATTTTTTCATACTTCTCTGTATGTATCCTGTTCATTTTTTATATAGTGCAGTAACTCATTACTGCAGTAATGTCTCGTTACTACAGTAAGTCTCATTACATCCATGTGCAGAAATGTGTGTAGGAATTTCTTAACCAATGGGCATCTACTTTGTTTCGGGGCTTTTCTTACTACAAAAGGTGATGTTATAGATATCTTGATGTATATGGGGGCCTTTCTTCTTATCACTGACTTTTGGTTATAGCTGTAGATTTTTACTTAATTTTCATTGAATTACTTATCAACTTAATTTCTATCTATTTTGCATAATTCCAAATTGCTTTCCAGAATGCTTGTATCAATTCAGTACTCCACAAACATTACTTTTATGTTACCTTCTCACAATCCTTGCAATATTGACTAGTCTCATCTTTTGTCATTCTTGCCCAATGTTCTGCATGTGACATGAAATTTAATCATTGCTTTCATTTGCAGTTTTCTTATTATAAGTGATTAGAACCATTCTTTTACCAGATTCTTAACAGTTTTAGAGTTCTTTTTGACAACTAGTCATATCCTTCATTATTCCTTTATTTGTAAATGACATTTAGTTTACATAGTTCTGTTGGCTGTCTTATTAGCTGTCTTATCTACAAAACCATTATCAGAAATATTTGATAGACATATTTCCTCCCGCCCCCATCAACTGCTTCTTTTTTTAATTATAGCTATATTAAATTACTTTGTACAAAGGTTTTTCAATTTCATGTAATTAAATTATATATTTTAATCTTTCCTTTTTTCTATCACTTGTTTGGTATAGAATTCATCTACTGTCCATTTCTGAAAAGTATATTATTTTCTTCTCTTCTAATTTTTATGGTATAATCTTAAAAATTCAGGTCTGGTATTCATTTTGAGTTAATTATGACATATAGTATAAGATATTGCTCTAAGACTATTTTCTGCCAGATTGCTCTCTAGTTTTCCCAGTAGTTTTTAATCAAAGGTCATTCTTTCTTAAAGAACCTGTTTTTGAGGCTTTTGAATACTAGGTCTTTGAGTTCCATTATTTCTGATTCTTTCTTGCCTATTCCATTGATCTGTTTTTTCCATTTTTAAATCAGCATCAAATACTTTACTGACCACTGTTGTATAATATAACTTAAGGTCTGTGTTATATCCTTTCAATTCATACTTTTCCCTAAATAATATCCCACGATATGTCAGATATTTACATTTGAAATTCATCTCATCATTATTTTATCTAGCTCTTTAAAGTATTCCCCTGCTTGTCTAATTGGTATACCACTAAATTTATCAATTAATTGAGGGACTATCATAACTTTTATTACATTGGCCAAGGTCAACCTTGAGTGCAGAATGTGCTCCAATTATTTCTCATTCTTTATTTCCTCAATGAGCCTTTTGTAATTGTTTCCCTAGTGGTCTGTAGTGGGCTTTGGAAGGCTTACTCCTGTTTATTTTATGCTTTATAAAGTTATTTTGAATTAGACTTTTCTTTCCTGTTATTCCCTCCTGATTTTTGTTATTGGGATATAAAAACATGTTGATTTTTGTGAGTTACTGAAGTTATTAGTTATTTCAATTCACTTCTTTGCTGATTCTTAAGAATTTCCTAAGTTAACTATTAGGTTGTCAGCAAATTGGTATGTTTGTCTCCTCTTTATATGTTTATTTTTTATGTTTAATTTCTTTCTCTTGGACTGCTATAACTAGCATTTTTAAAAATGCTTTGAATGACATTAGGTAAAGGGGATATACTTTCTTTACTCTTGAATTAACTGGGAAAGCTTAAAGGGTTTCCCCATTCCATATTTATATAATTAGGAGGAGGGGGTTATTCCTGAAAAAAAAAATCCTTCAGGTAGTATGTAAGCGCAAAAGGAAAGAGGCAGATACTGAAGTATTGATCTAAATGTAAAGATGCAGGCAGTTAGTGGGCCTAGAATCATGATGACATCTTCCTGAGTTCAAATCTAGCCTCAGAACTTACTAGCTATGTGACCCATGGCAAGTCACTTAACTCTGTTTGCCTCTGTTTCCTCATTCATAAAATGAGCTAGAGAAAGAAATGGCAAACTACTCCAATATCTTTGCTAAGAAAACTGCAAATGGGATCACGAAGAGTCAGACATGAATGAAAATGACAGAAAAACTAAAAGATGGGCATATGCCCTACATACCTTTACAAAATGTGAGTTTCTGAATTAAATTTGAAGGTAAAACTACTTTTTTTCAGGTTAATGACTAGTGACACCTCTAGTCACCTACAAAAAAGGAACATGTGAACTCTCCAGTCACTGGAGACAGGACTCAGTGGGGATGTAACAATGGAGTACCTGAGAAGGAATTGCCTTCTCCTCCTGAGAAGAATGAGATGATTCTCCCCCTACCCCAGTCCCCAGTCAGCCAGGGCATCTTACTCTGCTGGTCATTCAAATGTGAACTAACACCAACAAACAATAACCACACAGTACACAAGGAAAAGCATCTATAGGACATACAAATTATTCAGTTAGCACGTCATATTTTTAAGGATAGGGATAAGAACTAGTCCTGTGACTTAATTGATTTTGGGAATTCCTTATTGAGGAAATACCCCTACCAATGTCAGTATGTTTGTTTAATAGTTTTCAAATAACAGATTCTTATACACCTCAGTTTAATGAGGATTTTGATTCAATATGAGAATTAACTATTACAAGGCCCTATAAAAAATGATGTCTCTGACATTTACTAGCTGTTGGTCCATAAGAAAAAAAATTAGTCTCTGTAGGCCTCAGGCAAACTTCTGATACTTTAGTACTAAATTGTTCATGCATTGCAATCTATATCTGTAAGATTCTCAATCTCTGATATATTTCGGTCACAAAATAACTGTTTATTGAGGTTTTTTCCTGTTTTAATGTAATTTAATGGCCATTAATTATCAAATGTCTATTTTCTATCCCTCTCCCTCCCCACCATTGGGAGGAAAATATCAGCTACCTCTATAGGACATACAAATTGTATGACATTTGATAATTAATGGCCATTAAATTACATTAAAACAGGAAAAAATATCAGCTACCTCTATAGGACATACAAATTGTTCAGTTAGCACATCATATTTTTAGGGATAGGGATAAGAACTAGTCCTGTGATTTAATTGATTTTGGGAATTCCTTATTGAGGAAATACCCCCTACCAATGTCAGTATGTTTGTTTAATAGTTTTCAAATACCAGATATTTTGCTTGACTACTTAGGGAGGATAGGTGGGAAGGGAAGAGGGGAGAGAATTTGGAACTCAAAGTTTTAAAAAATAGATGTTCAAAAACAAAAACAAAAAAGTTTTTGCATGTAACTAGAAAATAAGATACACAGGCAATGGGGCATAGAAATTTATCTTGCCCTACAAGAAAAAAGGGAAAAGGGGATGGGAGGGGAGTGGGGTGACAGAAGGGAGGGCTGACTGGGGAACAGGACAACCTGAATATATGCCATCTTGGAATGGGGGGGAGGGTAGAAATAGAGAAAATTTGTAATTCAAACTCCTGTGAAAATCAAGGCTGAAAACTAAATATATTAAATAAAAAAGATTTCCAATTAAAGATATTTAACTTGAAGCTTAACTTGGAATATGGTGTGCATTATTGGTTACATTTAATTTCTAGCGAAGTGGAGTCAAGAGTGAGAGGTAAAAAATGAGAGTCAGCATTTTTGCCCAGCTTACCCAGCACAACTCTTCTACAACATCCTATAAAACATATCAGATTGAATTTTGATCAAGAAAGCCAAGAAAAAATCGAATTGGATAATTTTTCCAGTCCAGGGCAGCTTAGAAAAAAAGAGAGATCTAAGGACACTACGGTAGGGGCTAACCAGAGTACAATGCAGTGGCAGTGGTAACAGCCATTGTGGAGTCCAGGGACTGCAGTAAGAGGGATAAGAATAAACACTAGGGCAGGAAGCACCTGGGCAGAAAGAGATCCCAGGGTACCCTTGAACTACTGCTGGGAAGAGGAATGGGTGCCAGCTGGCAGTTCTGTTACACATTACCCAATTCTGGGTCATAGTTCTGAGGTAGAGAGGAACTGCTGCAAGCAGGAGGGGTTTTAGATGTACACAGAGCAAGGAACAAGTTCCAAAATTTTGGTTGTCTCTAAGGTAAGAACAGAGTAGACTTTCAGTGATAACATTAGCTCCATGAATAAGACTACAGTGTAATAATCAGGGGCAGGAGACCAAGACCAAAGGGGAGCCAACAATTCAATAAATTTGAACTTAAATCCAGCATTCTGAGGAAATTT
>JAQQSZ010010501.1:0-12498 GCA_028646595.1 Phalanger gymnotis
TTTTTTTTTTTTTCATGCAACTAGAAAATAAGATGCACAGGCAATGGGGCATAGAGATTTATCTTGCCCTACAAGAAAGGAAGGGAAAGGGGGATGGGAGGGGAAAGGGGGATGGGAGGGGAATGGGGTGATGGAGGGGAGGGCAGACTGGGGAACAGGGCAACCAGAGTGTACGCCATCTTGGAGTGGGAGGGGTGGAAATGGGGAGAAAATTTGTAATTCAAACACCTGTGAAAATCAATGCCGAAAACTAAACATATTAAAAATAAATTAAAAAAAATAAAAAAAAAATAAATGGGGGATGGGAAACTTAGTCTTTCCATTCTGAGACACCCTGAAGACTCTACGTACATTTGTGAGCAGAATCGCACACCCCAAGTAATTTGGTATTGTCAATCAATCATCAAGCTTTTAATCTGTACTTAACACAGTGTCTGGCACATAGTAGGTACTTAATAAATCTTTGTTGATCATTGATTGGTTGATATTAATTTACTGTCAAGTTAGCTTCTGCCTCACTAATATATATCCTTGGTAGGCATTAAAATGGAAGTTAAAGAAAGACAGGATAATGCAGAATGAGGAGGTAGGTGGAGTAAGTCAAAAATACAAAGTAAATAAGGAAATAATAAGGTGTAGTGTAAAAACCCTCGATTTTGAGCTAGGGGACCATAAGTCGAAGTAGAGTTCTGTAACTAATTAGTTGAATGACCTTGGGAAAATCACTAAAAATTTCTGGGATTATCTTCTCATCTATAAATTTACAAAGTGACAGCATTGAATTTATCCTTATGAAGGTTCCCTTACCTCTGTAATTTTATGAATATGTGGTTAAAGACGGACTAAGTCATAGGACTTTGAGCTTGCTTTTTGGTCTGCACCTATCATTTCACTGGAGTAGAGAACTTCCAGGGGCAGCTAGGTGGCACAGTGGATAGAGAGCCAGGCCTGGAGTCAGAAAGACTGATCTTTCGGAGTTCAAATCTGACCTCAGACACTTACTAGCTATGCGGTCCTAGATAAGTAGCTTAACTCTGTTTTCTCAACTGTAAAATGAGAGAAGGAAATGGCAAACCACTCCTATATCTTTGCCAAGAAAACTGAAAATGAGATGGTGAAGAGTCAGACAGGAATGAAAATGACTGAAAAACAACCACTAGGTGGTAAACACTGTTGTTACTAAGGGGCAGATTAACTGTAACTACTCATTTGGAGCCATCTCATTTTGAGAGCCTTGAGGAAAATGCTGGTCATCTACCTTAGTTGTACCTCTGGATGGAAGGTTACTGCTGAATCTCTTTTCTCTATTTTATTGGAGGCTACAACCTCCAAAGTAGGCAATCCCCAAAGCAAAAGGGAGTGGTTTCAGTTCAAAACTTAAGCCAAACATCAAACACAGCTTGGCCTGTGGGCATTCATCTTGCCATTCTATGAATGACTACTGGTGTCTACTTGCATCCTCACATCCTAATGTTGAAAAACACATGATAGTGGGTGGGGAACAGTGCATACCTCCATCAGTCACGTGGGTATTTTCAAGAAAAAGCCATCACAGTGAAGTTCGTGACACTGGTACAGAAATAAAGGGCCCTGAGACCTCAGCACCAAAATGTCTAGGAAAACTTATTGCATAGTAAATCCCTCTCAACTTTGTCCTGAAATAATGTATGGTGCCAATACAGTGGCAACCAGTTCAGACACCACCAGTAGTTTTTAGATGCTATGGGTCTCAAGTAGCCCATAGTTAATTTCACCCCTGCAGACGTTGGATAATCAGGTAAAGTTTTTCAGAGCTTCTTACACTTCAAGGGTTTCCTCCCCTAACCCGTGTTGGTATTGGTACTATTTCTGGTACTGACATTGATTAATTGTCTCCTTCTTGCTTTGTCTCAGCAATTGTGTGTTTTTAGATTCAGGATTCTAGGATTTAAGCAGTCAAACCAAGTTACGTTTAAATGATGATAAGTAAGAAACAAATATCCTTTCTTCATAAAAATAAGCAAAATTGTGAATTTGTTCATACTTATCTTGAGTTGTACTAGAAACAATTTCTTTTATTATATGTTAACACCCAAAGGCTTCATCTTCATTCCCAAGTACAGACCTTAAAGGAAGTAGGATTGATTAAAATTTATTAAAAATAATGTTATTTTAAGAGCTGCAGAGAAAAAAAAGAAACTTTGATGATACAGCACTTCAGAATTGCCTTGAGACATAAGAATGGCAATACCAAAAAGAAATATGTAACAATTGAAATTCCGTTTTGCTTTCCTATTTACTAATAGTAAAGTTCCATTGAGAATATGGTAGAGAAGACTTTCCTGGCAAAAAAAAAACACTTACTAAATGTGTTGGTAGAAATACTGAATGGTTCAGTAGCAGATGAGATAGTATTCTGTTGAAGCCATCTGCCAATTCTACCCAATGCCCAGCACATGTTTCAGATTTTGACTATAGGAGGCACTACATCAGCTTTGCTTCAAGGCCAAATGCTAAAATGTTAACTCATTCCATATTTGGACAATGTACTCCATCAAGGAAATGATGCTTCAGTGTTAATGTTGCAAATTCAATCTGTTCAGACAGATTATTATATATGTAGGATACAAGATGCATAGTGTCCAACGCTATCCCTATGGAGCTCTTTCATAATGTATAATCACGGTTTACTCTATTTGGCCTTGTTTTTCAATATATCATCAGGAGTTATATTTCTGTAGGTTAGATGTATCTCCTGGGAGACTTCAACACTGTATAATTTAAAAAATTATAGCTAAGAAAGCAGAGCTTGAAATTTAGTTTACTTGGATATCAGAGGGAGTTGAGAGTCTGCCAAGGGGGGTTGTATGTCCCCTAAAACTTTGGCCTCACAATCTTTGAAGAGCAGAGAATATGAATATGACCATGACTGGCACCAAAAAAAATCAGCAGGACCATTCAGGGGTATATATTTATTTGTTTAAATTGTTTTCAATTAATATTTTTTTCTTTCCCTCCCACCAAATCCCCAACCATTAAGAAGGAAAACCAATACCCTTATAACAAAACAAAAGCCTCATAAACACAGTCCAATAATTTTTATTAAAGTCCTTTATGAGTGTGTTGTTGAGTATTGTTCATATTCATTTGTTTGTTATTAATGGAGCACCCATTATTTTCAAAAATTTCTTGGTACTATGGGGAGCAAAAGGATGAATAAGACTCAGTCTTTATCCTTAAGGAGCTTAGAAACTATTAGAGGAGATAAGTTGTATTCACCAATGACTGCCACATGAGGCAGACTATAATAACTATGAGGGAGACAAAGTGCCCTTGACTATTAAAGAAGAGAAGTTATTATCAACTGTGAAGTTGGGGGTCAAGGGAGGAAGACAAAAGCTTCACAGAACAGGCTGTGCTTTGAAAAATAGGTTGGAGTTTTGATGGTAAGATGGATGATTTGAAAATTCCAGGTAAAGGCAGCAGTATAGGCTAGAGATCATAGAATCACTGGCTTTCTTATAGATGAGAAATTTGAGGCCCAGAGACAAGAGATGAATCCAAAGGTGATACAAGAAGTGAAAGTACCAGAATTTGACCCTAGGTCTTTTGATTCCAAATTCAGGGATGTTCCTCTTCTGCCACAATGAATATTTATTATATAAGAGACTTAGGGTACGAATAAGATAGGTGGATTCCTTAGGTCATGAGGCTAGTGTTTTCAAAGTCATTGATTTCTGGTATTGTTATTTACCTTTGCTTAAAAGAAGATCCCATTCAACTTACGTAGCTCCTGATTCTTTTTTTATTTCCTTTCTTTTTTATTATGAATTTAAGAAATATCCAAAAATGGTAATTTCAGATGATAAAGAAAAAAAAGAGGATTCTATATGAAAACTTCATTCCTGTTATGTCTAACTGGTTATTAAATGTGTTTTAAATTTTCATAGTAGTTTTAATACTACCCTGTTTTTCTGTGTTCCATATTGAACTTCCTTCTCATTTTTGTATATTTTTAATGTTTCATTGATGCACTTTTCTACTTTTTCATTTTTCCCATCACTATCACTGCCTACCCACTCCTCCCAACTCTCATCCTACAACAAAACAAAAACCTTCCTTCGACACAAATACATATAGTCGAGTTATACAAGTTTACACATCGGGCGTACCTTAAAATGTCTGCATTTTTGTCTATTGCCTCACTACCAAAATGTGGGAAGCACACGTTGTCATAAATCTTTTGTATGTTTTCATTATTTTATTTCTTATGTCCGTCAACAACAAATATTACTACAATAGGCTTTTTAAAGCATACTTATTTTTTCTGAGTTTATAATGTAGAAAATAGTATTATATAATTGGAAGAGAATGTAGAGATTGGCTAGTTAATGCCCTTTATTAGACAGCTTAGGAAACTCAGGCTCATAAAAGTGATAGAATTCATGCAGTGCCACACAACAAGCTAGACAATGAAACTAGTGTTAACATGTATTCTTGTGGCAGCTGATGCTGGTAGACAAAATTTGCATTAACTACTGAGCATACTCACCTCTAGCTATGAGCGGTCAGCACCCTGGAAAGTACCTCCAGTTGATTCATGTTTCAAGCCTCTAGGTCCTTTCTAATTCACATTCTTTGCCTCTCACTTACCTTCCTCTTCTGTTTTGTTCTTATTGCTCCCAGTTCTACCTCAGAAACACCTTCTGTTTATTGACAGCCCAGGAATTTAAAACCTATGACCCTAAATATCCTGCCAGAGCACTCTGAGTAATTGAGATCATTTGAACTGAAGACAACTATATCCAAAGAATGTGTTTTGTTTCCCAGAGGCTATATAAACAATGAATACTGTGCTCAGGAGAGTTGGCTTAGGATAAATCTCTGATTGATAACACTCGTCTCATGTAGTCATGACCCATGTTCAATAGCATTTATTTTATTTTTTGGACCAGATCTTTGATATAGGTAATTCTTGGTAAGGAAGCTCCCTAAACCAATGCTGATTGGTGACTGATTGACAATTTACTTTTAGAAAGTTGTCTCAGGCACTAACAGGTTAAGTGACCTGCAGAGGGTCAAGCAGCCAGTATGAGACAGAGATTGAACTTGAAACAGAGGCCTTCCTAATTTCATGACTATCTCAACTCCCTGACATAGTTGTTCATGGCATTTAATATTCTTTTGAATATTGGAAATATTGTGCTGGTATAGTGAAAAGTGGGATAGACTTGAGGCAAAAATACTTGGGGGTCTTAAGTCATCATTCTCAGTTTGTATGACCTTTATAAGACCCAGTTTCCTTAACTGTAAAATGGGGATCATAATACTTACATTACCTGTCCTCCTAGTGTCATGAAGAAAAATATGCTACAAACTTTAGACCTCAAAAAAGTAATTATTACTATTATTTAGAATAAACAGATAAAACTAGATATGTAAGTGACTAACACAGATTAATAGTATTTATTATGATGCTGTATTATTTTCTTTGTATGTTAACCTGCCTGGGGAATTTATGCCTTGCATCTCCATTCCTTTACCTCCAAAAACACCCATTATGAGACAATTATTTTTCATAGAATTTTATGAAGATTAAAAATGCAGATTAAGAAAGATAATTGTAGTACTGATAATAGGGCAGTAAAGTTGAAATAAAGGTAGAGTAAGTTGGAGGAGTGGATGCACAAGACAGAAATGCACTTTAACAAACCTATTATCATTTACCTTTCACCAATTAATCCAAAATGAGTTAATGTGCAGGTGGCCAAGCTAAAATTAGCATAAGAGAAGATCATTTTTTTCTGTTTATATAATTGGTATGCATTTGTAATCAGGAAAATGACAGAACACAGAAAAGGCCCTACCTGCAGAGATGAAATCTCTAATCCCTGTCACATATTAATCATCCCTCTATAATATAATAAAGTTCCTCCATTATGATGGCATTGAATGTAAATGGATACAATTACAGAGGAATCTTTGCTGCTTTGGAAAAAGGAAAATGTTGGCTATGATTCGTAGGATTTAGAGTGAAAGAAAACAGAAATCAAAGCAATGAGCTGGAATTTGCATTTCAGTTCAAAATTTTCTGTATTTACAGAAATACATAACTGTTATTTCTACAGTTAAGTTCTGTAGACACTCTATTCCCCAACTGCGTTCCCTTGGATCCTCACCTGATTCAGACTTGCTGTTCTGTCTCATCTTTGGGCTTCATCCAACTCCCAGTATGTAGCTCAGCTCACCAGGGTTGCTCTTTTCCTTGAGTCCTTTCCTTAACCCTAATTCTCTTTCTCCAGGGTTCAGTACTCCCTCCTTGTTCAGGTAGTGCTCATGACTCAGGGTTCCTGATGTATTTAAGAACCTATGGTCTATATTGATCTACCTATCAACTGGTGTCATATTTTCATCTTTCTTTTTTCAATTGAATATAGGGTAATTGGGGGAAAATACTTCTTACTTTATTTCTTATATACTTCTGACAGATCTAAAATCTATCAAATCTTGAATAAACATCATATGTTTGTATATATGCACACATACAAACATAAATGTGTATATATACATATATATATGTACGCACACATACATATTTGCTTTTACAAGTTAGGGAGTATTCAGGTGTATCAAATTATACCTGGCTGTTTATTTTCATTTATATTTTATTTTATTTTTAAAGTGACAACATTTTAAAGATTTTATTTTTATATATCCTGCTCTAAATTCAAATATATGTGTGTATATGTGTGCATATATGTATATACATCTATATTTCTATATAAATATATGTTTAATTTAGAAAAAAACATATTCATAGGGCTGTCCACACATAAAGACATGCACAAACATATATTTGTTTATATATATATGTGTGTGTGTGTATTTATATATGTACATGTATACACATATATATACAAGCATACAAGTGGTTCTCTCTGTGTGTATATATTTACAATATCATTGATATAAGGAATTACTGGATTGGACATTTCTTTCACTGAGCTGGATTGGAAGCTCATCTGTGACTCAGAGTCATGACAATCTTCCTGGGGCACTCAGCAGTTAAATGACATCACTAGTGTGTGTCAGAAACAGGACATGTACTTAGGTCTTCTTGATTCCAAAGAATGCCCTCTATTTTTATATCATGCCAATTCTTTCTCCCTTTCCCCTCTTTACATTTTTAACATAATACCAGTGGGTTTGATTAAAATTCTTTACTGTGTGACCTTAAACAATTTATTTACATTTTTGGGGCTCATTTTTTTCTCATTTGTCAAGTGATGGGAATGTACTACATGGTACCTTCCCCCGTGATTCCTGTAGCCCTACTTATACTATATTATTTTAATACATAGAACTATTCTTACAATGGGGAATGGATTAGTAATCAAAAAGCATACCTCCAGGAAGCTTATCTATTTAAATCATAAAGCCATAGCCTAGTCACCACTGTGAACTTGTTAGTTTATCTAGATTACAGACATCCTCCCTAGAAGGAAACACAAAAGAGCCGGGGCTGTTAGCCTTGAAAATCCAAACCTACACAATGATGACAAACCTGACTCTCACGGTTATAGGTGTAGATTGTGTTGGTGTCTCTGTTTTCTCTGTTAGAATGTAAATCCCTGAAGGTGGAGATCACATCTTTCTCTAGCTGTGAGCCACCCCAACATCTGGGGAAATAACATCTCTTTTTAACCTGAACATGGCAATGTCCCTCTGGTCAAAGAAGAATGGTGAGTAAAGGATAAGGACCATGGCCTAGACTTTCTATGATACACTGAGAGAATTTTACAACATGTAACTCTGTAGTAGAGTCAAGGATCACACCTATGATTTCACTGGTTTAAGAAAGTTTCCTTAAGGAAATGCCTCTATGGATGCAGGTTATGATCTCTCTACAACAGATAGTCTTAAACAGTTGCTTGAGGCAGTTAGGTGGTTCAGTGGATAGAGTGCCAGACCTGGAGCCAGAGAGACTCATTTTCCTGAGCTGTGTGACCCTGGGTTTATCATTTAAATCTGTTTGCCTCAGTTGCCTCATCAGGATAATGAGCTAGAGAAAATCTTTGACAAGAGAACCCCAAATGCATTCAGGAAGAGTCAGGCATGGCTGAAACAACTGCCCAACAACAAAAATAGTTGTTTAGAGGACTGAGAGGTCAATGGAATTGACCAGGACTAAATGGGAAGTATGAGAAAGGTGAGACTTGTTCCTAGGTCTTCTGTGTCTGAGGCCAGCTCTCTCTCCACTCTACTACATTATTTTTTATACAAACTGTGCACAAAGATGACATAATTTCACCTTCAATACAATAAATACATGATAGAGTTAATCCTTTATGAGGGCACTTCATTGTTCCAAGTTGATTAAAAATTCTCCAAGGCAACTAGACTGTGAGCTGCTGATATGTATACATCTTCTGTGGCACCTAAGACAGTGCTCAACATGAAGTAGGTATTCAATGAGTACGTGTTAATACATATATTCATTGGCATGGTTAGTCAGTTCATGCTGACTGTCCAGAAAGATGGATTAAGATCCACTCATTATTAACTTGACCAGAGTTATTGTTATCCATCATGATGACAGCTGAAATGGGCAGACTGCTCAAGTCACTGTTCTGGTCACTAGTCCAGAGTGAGAACTGTGGATACCCAATTCTGGGTCTTAAGTAGCAAAGTCTACTGATTACAGGAAAACAAAATAAAGCAAACTTCTCTTCATTAAGGAAGTAGAGTTAAAATTAGTCTAAAAAGCAACAGATGTATTTCACTGGATCAATGTCTTCAATAATTATCAAGTAACAACAAGGGAACACAAAAGGAAAATACACACACACACATATGAAGGAAGCACTGGATTGGAAGTAAGAACCAGGGTCTGAGTCCCACCTCTGTGTCTTTCAAAAGAGAAATGCTAAAGTATAGATACTATATG
This sequence comes from Phalanger gymnotis, assembly GCA_028646595.1. Classification (NCBI taxonomy): domain Eukaryota; kingdom Metazoa; phylum Chordata; class Mammalia; order Diprotodontia; family Phalangeridae; genus Phalanger; species Phalanger gymnotis. The sequence goes on from JAQQSZ010010501.1 coordinate 8,927, forward strand.
TGCGTGTCTTCATTATTGTCCCCTTGGGAAAGTCTATCAAAAGAAAACATAAGTTCATGCTTAAGATAGACTTTCCCCGTTTCAGTTTCCTCTTCTGTAATATGGGGGTAGTAATATTTGTCTTGTCTATTTCACAGAGTTGAAATGAAGACCAAATGATATGACTGTAAGGCCATTTGTAAAAAGTACTACAAAAATGTAAACTATTATTATCATACAAGAAATTTCTTACCGTGTTGTCAAACATGACCCAACCAAAGGCAGTCTTGGACCAGGGAAGCCTATAGTGGTCTAGATACTTTTCACACAATAAATCTAGAGACATTTGTTGCCTTAATAACTTGAGGGATCATTCAACTTGACAAGCCAGTATTTCACATTTGTCTTCCTGTTTGTCTGTTCAGCGATAACTTTCAAAGGCCTTGATGGATTTTTCACCAAATTGAAACATTATTAATGGGTATCAAGATGCACCTTAAGGTTGATTTGTGATTCCATCTCTGTACTTGAAATATATATTTTTTTCTTAAAAAGTCTTGTGAAAATTTTCTAATGTGTGTATCTTGTGCTATAAAACTGAGTAAGGTATACAGTTTCCAAGTGATATCAATTATTTTGATAAGATAATAATCACAGGACCTATTAGAGGCAGAGATAAGTAATTAGAATTTCCTCCCCTGGGAGAGTGAGCTCTGAAGAACATGGGCCTTCTAAAAGGTAACACTTAAGAAAATTGACACATGACAGTATTTGCCTTTCAGAACATGTGAAACTATTAATTGACAGAGTAGTCCCACTGGGTAGAGGTCTTTGAGAATCTTAGGCATTTGCTTGTAAGGTGCAAAAGTCTTAAATACCAGAATGAATTCATGATCTTTCCAAAGTGAGTTCCTTTAAATAATGCAGATCATGACCTACCATGGTTGACCACCCTGCCCAATTGTCATCTATGACTTATTGCTAATACTCCACATAGGTTCCACTTTACCTGATGGAGGTCATCCACTGGGTCTTCTAACAAGATGTAGATGTCGACAGAACAATTAGGCCTTTCATCTATTAGCCTTACATATATACATAGCCTATACATATATGTGCATGTTTATATACATCTTACAAACCTTTAAAATCCAGGGAATGTAAATTGGAATACAAATCAGTTGAACTGCTAGTTCTTGGGAAAAAATAGAGTATAGTATACCTTATGAGGAGAGAGGTTCTATTATTATGAATTTTATTCTCATTTTACAGATGACAAAAGTGAGCTACAGAAAGGATAAATGACTTGCTAATACCATGCAGGATTAGAACTCAAGACTTCTTCATTTCAAGTCCAGAACTCTATGCCCTGAACCACCTAACTGCCTAGTAAATAGTAAATAATTAATGTTGATTGCTTGGCCACAATGTACTGTGTGATCTTGGGCAAGTCAGTTAACTATTTTGATTCTTACTTTCCTGAACTGTAAAACAAGAGCATTGGATTAACCATTAATAAAAGGTTCAGAGCAATTACAAAAGCAACCCCAATTTGTAACTTCTCTCTTTCCTTAAATTATCACATATTTACTTCTTTATTTATACATTGGTTCCTTCATTCAAATTCAGTTTGCTTCATAGGATAGTTTTGTCTTGATATAGCAGCACTATGTACATTGTAGGCATTTGGCAAGTGGTTGTTTGTAGTATATACTTATTAAATGCTTACTATGAACCAGGTATTGTACTAATCACACATACAGATAGGCAGAAAGAGCCCCTGCTCTGAAGCTCAAATGACATTTACTTTTGTTGAATGGAACTGAATTCAAAGGAAATTCAAACCTCACTTTAATCCGTCCTGAGATACAGCCCGTATAATGTTCAAAAGAATAAATATATGTGATTTACTTCAGATGCATGTGTAAATAAAAGCTAGCATTTTGAGACACCCAAATATCATTACGATAGCTAGCATTTGAATAGTTATTTTAGGTTTGCAAAGAACTTTACAAATATTACCTCATTTTATCCTCAACAACAATCTGTAGGTGTTATCTTCATTTTACAGATGAAAAAATTAAGGCACAAAGAGGTTATGGTGAATGTATGTCTAGTAAATGTCCAAAGCAGATTTACGATTTAGGTCTTCTGACTTTAAGTCCAGCACTTATACATAACTATATAGCTCTCATTCCATGTCTTTTGGTATGTTCACATCAAGAAACCTAAGTCTTTAGATCATCTGAGTACTTTTATTATGAACAATGAAAGAGATAAGAAGAAAATCATTGAATATGCCCCTTCTTAGATGCCTGTACCTTCTAGATTTTAATATTTCTTCAGGAAGGTGTCCAATGTTACAGAACCTATCTTTAACTAAGGCAATATTGTTTACTTGTCCTTGAAAGGTATGCCCAATAAAACTGCACAAGGGAGAAGCCACCCAGAATGATATGTTTGTAATGTATCATAATGGATATGTTGAAGGAATAAAGGTGGTCTAGAAACATAGACCATTCATTACCTTAGCCATTACTTGCCAATGTGTAAAAAATTCATTTTACAAGAAGGCAATCAACTTTAAAAAATATAAGCTGTCCTTTAAAATGTATTGGTCATCTAGGAGACTAAAATGGAAGAGCAACTTTACAATTTGAGACTCCAATGATCACTTCATAAACCGTATCACAAAGAAGGAGAATTAGGGCCTTCATATGGAAAGGAGTTGTCTTCTCTTTTTAGAAAAGGAAACAACTGAAACCCTTCTGACATATCATTTTCTTCAGATTTTTCTATTCACTATCTCATTTGTTAGGTGACAAGTAGTTCCACTAGATAAACTAATTCAAATATTAACTGTTAATCTATTATCCAACTAAAGTAACTTAATGTCTTACCTCAACACTGTTTGTATACACATTTCCAAAACACTGTTAAAGAAAGGTGAAACAAAGGGTAAGATTTTCAGGTATTGAATAGGTTGAAGGGAAACGTTATTTCAGGGCAGTAGGACATTTTGCTACCTGTCAAAGCACACTAAGGGAGTGGTTGTCTGCTGCATTGAACCATACAACTACCCAATGACACAGAAATGAAAAAAAAATCTCCTAAAAAGGTCTTTGCTTTAACATATTAATTCCAACATGCTATTCCCCAGCTGATTATGCTAAATGAGAGGCCTCAAACTGTTGCAATGGCCTACTAATTAGTCCCACCGATTGTTTTCTTTTCCTTTTCCAAGTGATCCCTAACAAAAGTGCCAAAATTTTCAAACTAAGGCACAGAATCATGTCAGTCCCTTGCACAAAATCCTATAAAAGATGGCTCCAGGTTGCCTCTAATATAAAATATAAATCTTTTGGGGCCGAGCCAAGATGGCGACTGGAAAGCAGTAACTGGCGTGAGCTCCCCACCAAGTCCCTCCAAAAACCTATGAAAAAATGGCTCTGAACCAATTCTAGAACTACAGAACCCACAAAGGGGCAGAGGGAAGCAGGACTCCAACCCAGGTCTGCCTGGATGGTCTCGGGGTAAGGTCTGTCCCGAACAGAACTCCCAGCCCCCAGCCGAGGGGAGCGGAGCTGAGCCAA
>JAQQSZ010010502.1:0-12497 GCA_028646595.1 Phalanger gymnotis
TGTGTGTAACAATGGTACTTGCCGCTACTGTGGCTATGCAAGGCCAACAACACCAGCACACAGGAGGGCTGCCAACATAGGTTCTTTGATCTGCTTTTCTAAGGAAAGCAACTTTAAGGGGTTTACAATCTCACTTTAATTAAACATACATAAACAAAAAAGTCAGTACCCAAACTTCAGAGAAAACACAAACAGAAAGAACAAGCAGAAATTATGTAAACAGAGCAAAATAACACAAATCAGCAGACAAGCTTCTAGCGGTCTGTCCTGAACATTACATAAATAGTTACCAGAGAGAGAAGCACCAGCACTTGGGTTTTTCAAAGCCGGTGGGCTCCAATGGCTACCCAAAATCTCATCTGGTCAAATCACATGACACCATTCCAGTGAGTGAGCACCAAGCAAAATGCTAACCTCAGAATAAATATACACTTCTTAAGGGTCAAAGGGCATCAAAACCATTGGACTCAAACCCATGTGAGCAGGTCATCAAAGACTCTTAATTGAAACAAAAGCAAGACTCAAAGGTACTTGATTGCCTTAGTACTGAGAAGCTCTCCAAAACAAAAAGCAAAAAGTCTCACTTTACTTGCCATTACAGCGTGTATAAGTGTATGTACATGTGTATATATGTAGTATTTCTACATAATTGAGTTCCTTGTTAATCCTCTATGCTTTATTTTATATATTTTAAAATATTATTTTAGGACAAGGTCTCCCTGGGCTTCAACAGACTGCTGAAGGAGTCCTAGGAACAAAAAAAAATGAATAATTCCTGTTTTAACATAAACATTTTCATGCAATTGTGAGGTCCCAACTTGAGCATTTTTAGTCTCTTCTGATCTTTCTGTATATCTTCATATATATGCATATAGAAAAATATATGCATGTATATGAATACATATTCGCATACTTAAATGTGTAGTACATCAACTGCTTTTGTTAAAACTATAAATGTAATTGTGTTTTCTTTATATTTTAGTTGGATTATCATTGGAAGTAGGAAAGAATTCATAGATCTCTAACACTTACCATAGTACTTGAAATATAGTAGGTGCTTAATGATTAATGGCTGAACAGACAGATGGATGGATGGATGGATAGATGGATGGATGGATGGATGATTTAGCTAGGTTACATAGCTATGCAAGAATCTTCTCTGGCTCTCACAACATGGCCTGAGACAGAGAGAATGACTCAGAAGGTACAGTTAAGGATTAAACCTTTGCTTCCCTTGTAAAACAGATGGATGCCAGCTGAGGCCCTTTGATGTTCCTGACATCCAGCAGATCAGAAGCCAGGCCTGTAAAGGAAAATGTGCTCCCATCCCCAAAGCCATGGGAGCCCTCAAAGCCTTGAGGAAACACACAGGGTTATAAATTTAGAGTTACAAAGAGCCTCAAAGGCTTCAAGCCTAAACTCTCCCCCATCCTGTGCTAAAGAAATGGAAGCACAGAAAAGTTAGGTGACTTGTCCAGGCTCTCCTAGCCTGAACATGTGTTCCTGATTCTAAGTCCAGGGCCCCATCCACTATACCCTTCTCCCTCTAGGGTCCACAGAGGAAAATGAAAGATTGCTAAGGATATCTGAATCCTATATTCATACTGTATTTTCACATCCTGTATAGATTCTCTCTTTCTCCTAATAACATACACGAAAAGAATTATTTCTATATTTATGTGTACCCCGGGACAGTGGAAAGAAAGAAGGAAGGGGAGGGGAATGGAGGTGAGGAGAAAGGGAAGGGAGGAGATGGGAGGGGAGGAGAAGGGGAGGGAAGCCCTAGTTTCTTGATAAATGATTGCTAGTACTTAGCACCTCAACCCCCATTCCCAGAATATGGCAAAGTTGAATTATACCAGGGTTTTTTTTTATATTGGATATATTTATTAAATCTAACTTTTAAATGAAGATCAAATTAAATAATTAATCTGATGGAATACTTCTATTTTTAGTTTTAACAAAACTGTCTTTTAAAAACTTTTAAACTTTTAAAAACACATTTTTTAATTATCAGCTCCCTGAACCTGAGAATATGGTTGCAAATATTTAAATAGATTTTATTAATAGTCTCCCTCTATGTTTAAGCTGTAAAAGAAAAACAAACAAACCTATTAAATGGTTCTCTCAACCAAACCTAGTGCTCTAAAGTTAGTAAGTATGGTATTTTCTTCACTGGTCTTTTGGACCTCCTTGTCCATTTGGCTAATTCTGCCTTTCAAGGTATTCTTTTCCTCGTTGGCTTTTTGGAGCTCTTTTACCATTTGAATTAGTCTATTTTTAAGGTGTTATTTTCTTCAGTATTTTTTGGGTCTCCTTTAGCAAGTCATTGACTTGTTGTCACGATTTTCGTGCATCACTCTCATTTCTCTTCCAATTTTTTCCTCTACTTCTCTTACTTGCTTTTCCAAATCCTTTTTGAGCTCTTCCATGGCCTGAGACCAATTCATATTTTTCTTGGAGGCTTTTGATGTAGGCTCTTTGACTTTGTTGTCTTCTTCTGGCTGTATGTTTTGATCTTTTTTGTCGACAAAGAAAGATTCCAAAGTCTGAGTCTGAATCTGGGTCTGTTTTCACTGCCTGTTCATGTTCCCAGCCAACTCCTTGACCCTTGAGCTTTTTGTCAGTGTATGACTGCTTGTAGAGTACTTTGTCCCAAGATTAAGGGGCTGTGTTGCTATTTTCAGAGCTACTTCTACACAGCAAACTCTGCCACACAAGCGCTCCTCCTCTCCCAAGAACCACTAACCTGGATCGCGACCCAGATCCAAGCAGGCTCTGCACTCTCACTCTGATCTGAGGCTTAATTCCTCCCACAGTTTGGTCTTCAGGCCAGAAGCAACCACAGCTGGAGCTCTGGAAGCAGCCCTAGAGCTGCACCACTTCCGCACCCCAGGGGCTAGGGCCGACTACGCACTCCTTTCATTCTAGAAGTTTTTTCATTATCCTTATCTGTTGTCTTTGGCATTTTAGGGTTGAGAAGTCTGGCAAGTGCCACAGCTCAATGATTCAGGGCCCTACCACCTGTTCCGCCCACCTCCCAGTCTGGGTGATCCTGGCTTGGCCCATGCTGGGCTGTGCTCAGCTCCACTCCCAGCTCCATGCAATAGACCCTTCCCAGCGACCATCCAGGCTTTCCTGGGCTGGAGCCCTGCTTCCTTCTACTATTTCGTGGGTTCTACAGCTCTAGAATTTGTTCAGAGTTATTTTTAAAGGTGTTTGGAGGAACCTGTGGGTGAGCTTAAGCAAGTCCCTGCTTTCCAGCTGCCATCTTGGCTCCTAAGGTAGAAATATTTATTTCCAAGGGTATGGAAAGCAGGCAATCAAAATCGAATTTCTCCCACTCTTTTATCCTTCAGACATTTGATAAAAATAGAATACAAAATGAGAGAAATTATGTTCTTGAGAGTGATGATAGCTGAATTGCAAGAAATCATTCAAGTGGCTTCATCTTCTTCATAGATTGACCTGGCACAAGCGGTAGTAAATGTCTCAATCTAGGTGCTATCTTACCATAATGCCCACTTCTATCCTTCATCACAGCATAACCCGAATCCTTCTGGGTCTCACCTCCTGAAGATTTTAGTACACATGTCTCAACTATTACAAGGTCTATAGATTACCCTTTAAAGGTTATGTTATAATTACATGTGTTACAGATCATTAGATCATAGATTTAGAGCTGTGGGTGAGGTGGGTGTTGACATTGTCATTTTACAGATTAGAAAGGAGAGACTCATGAAATTAAAATGACTTGCCCAGGGTCACTAAGCTACTAGGTCTTGGTGGGAAGATTTTAACCCAAGTACTTTCTAGTTTCTTACTCTAGCCACAATGCATCAAATTGGAAAGGTGATGGAAACTCCTATAAGCTCAGGTATCTATATCTCTATGTGTAAACTACAGACCCTCTGGCTTGTTGATTCTCAAAGACCTTCATTAAATCAGCTTCTGGGGTCATCTTCTAAAGATATAGGCATAGTTTTGGGTTTTTTTAGGGGAAAAGCATATTGTGGGTTAAGGTGAGAAAGGGTGGCATATTTCTAGTGGCATTGTTTCACTAAAATTTCAATACTGAAGACAGTTGAGAATTATATTCTTCTGTTAGGCAAGATTCTCACCTAAGTGATAATAAAGAGTGACAAATATATAGACATATAACTGAGAAAGATAGGTCTGTAAAAAATAAGAATTAGGTAAGATATTCATAGTAATTAATGCTCTCCTATAACAACACGTACACACATGCTATGTATGAACATATAAGCATATGTACATAGAGATAGATACATACAGATGGGAAGGGGAAGGGGAAAGGGAAAGGGAAAAGAGAAAAAGGGAACCAAGCAGGATTGATCAGAGTACGATCAAATCCAGCACATGGACATAATATTGAGAGATAAAACAAAAGGGACCGAGTTAGAAATATCTGATTTTCCATTTACCATCCATATCATTATTATTTTTTTGAACAAAATCCCACTGAATGCTTAGGAGTTTTATATATGGCTACATCTAATGGCTGCCCATTAAGGAATATCATTTTCCCAGGTATTGTGTCACAGTGTACATTAAGGTAAGAGCTAATCTCGTCTCAGCGTCCACCATGAAAGAAAACATAAACCCTTTCTTGTTGGACTGCTTTACTCCAAAGACTTTATTGTCCCAAAAAGGGTCGATGAGAAGAAAATGAGCTTCTGCTAATGAAGACTTTTATATAAAATTTTCTAGTTTCTAATCAAATTATTGTTCAACTCTCTTATTTTTATTTGGGTTCCATTTATACAGTGCTCCACAGCCTTTAAAATTTCATGTTTATAGAATCCTCTAAATTGTTCTTCTCAGTTCTGTTCAATCACAAAAAAGTAGAAGAGAGAAATGGGCTGACTGGCCCAATGGGAGAGGAAGGACTTACTAGAGGTGTTAGTAGAAGCACTTTAGCAAATCAACAATATTTCTTTTTTAAAAGACATGACCAGGCACAGTCAGCTACACTGAAAAATAAAGACATTTTCACCTCTTATGGGCCACTGGGTAAAGGAAGAGATGATGAGCTTATCATGTGAGGGGGAATGACAACACTCTTCTCATGATCCGACAATTGGTAGATATAGACCAGGGGTCTATGGACTCTGTGTGTGTATGTGTATATAGGTGTGTATATGTATATATGTATGTACATATATACATATATACACATACCTATATACACACACATATATGCATATACATACTGCATTTCAATATAACTGTTTTTCTCTGTGATCTGGAGAATTCTATTTTATGCATTAAAAAGAAGTCATTCTGAGAAGGGGTTCATTGGTTTTACCAGATTGCCTAAGGGATATCCCTCTCCTTCTCCCTTTCTGTCTCTCTCTGGCTCTCTTTGTCTCTCTCTGTGTCTGTCTCTCTGTCTCTCTGTCTGTCTCTGCCTGTCTCTCTCTCTCTCTCTCTCTGTCTCTCTGTCTTTCTCTCTCTCTCCCCTTTTTCCCCCTCTCTCTCTGTTTCTCTGTCTCTGTCTCTGTCTCTCATACACACACACACACACACACACACACATACACACACTCTACCTCCGGTCTTAGATCACCTATGTCAATGAAAGGCTAAATAATTTACCCAGGGTCACACAACTTGGATGCACCAGAGGCGAGACTTGAAAGCATATCCTCCTGACTGAAAAGCAGGCTCTTTATTCAGCATGCCAACATACTGTACGGTAGTGATTCACAGCAATGACAGATTGCCTTTGAAAGACTGAAGAAATGCTTATTTTTAATATAAGTATGTAGAAAGCTTGTTAAAAGACTCTTAAAATAAAACACACATTAAAGATAAACACTTCTCAGTCGAAGCTAAAGAATCTAACTAAGGAAACCAATAAAAATGGACAAAATTTGTCTTGCAAACATTCTATGAAAACTTATGCTAAAATATCCCCTTCCACAATATTGAATATTCATTTAATTTGGAACTCATGCAATTTTAATTTCTTGAGTAACTAGAGTGAGGTGAAAGAAGTTCACTGTTAATTTTTAAATACTTTTAAAAAAGGATGTGAGGGGAAAAAAACAACAGGCAGAATGCAAAGATATAATTCTAAAGGACTCCTCCCCCCAATAAAAAAAAGAAAAAAAAGAAAAGAAATATCAAGTCACTTTTGAAAGGCCGTTCCAAAAAGACCATTTCAATAAAAGAAATGACAAAGTCAAAAAAGAAGTGACTATTCAACAAGATACAAATGCAAATAAAAGTTCTGGGACACAAAGGCTTGGAGGAAAATGCTTCTTTCCAAGGAGGGATGGTTTTCACTGGCCTCCAGGTGTAATATTGTGTGCACTGATGAGCTGATCAACAGCAAAGAACTTCTACCCAGCTGTAATCAAGAGTGATTGATGGTTGGAACAAAAAAAAGTTGATTATCATGACAAGTTCACTGATGTACAGAAAATAAGCAATGCTCTGGAAATGGATGAAACCTCTTCAGAGCCTGCCTTCTGAAAGCATATTTCTAAGGGAACTGAGAAAAAGGTTAGCTTCCTACCAAGAGACCTGATACAGGATGCACCGGCTAAGGGTAAATTTGCTTGGCTTTAATCTCTACAGATGGAAAGAATCAGCTCACATACATCTTAAAACAGAAACCATGTATATTGTGTTACAGATACACTCGGTCAAACTTATGTTTGCCATTGCCCAGTTTGGGTCCGCTATACGTACATGTTCCATGGTACCTACAACTAAAACTCACGCATTTGTCTTAACACGTAAAGCTTATGGTGAACATACTTCCATTTGTCATTTTCAGTTCACTCATGATAAGTTCTGGCTTCACTATGGCTACTGCAACTTTACTGATCCATTTGAATTTAAACCAAAACATAAACTTGGACAGAGACAACATATCTCAAAGGCACTCTCCCAGTCTGCATTTGGCATGTCAAATAAAGTTTCAAGAATCTGCCAAAAAAGGTGAATCTGGACTCAAGGATTTGGTGTGATGATTCTCAGACAGCAGTGGTCACACTCTGCAGACATCACTAAAATAAAAGTGAACCAGTTAATTGGTGGTGGTGGTGGTGGTGGGGTGTGTGTGTGTGTGTGTGTGTGTGTGTGTGTGTTGTGTGTATATATACACATATAATTTCAGGAAACTCTTCCTAATAGGTAGAGCTATCTAAGAATGGAATGGGGCTGCTTTGACAGCTTATAAATCCCCTGTCCTTGGAAGTCTTAAAACTGATGATGGATGATAATTTGTCTGGAATGTAATAGTGAGGATTGCTTTTCTATGTGTGTTATGCTAGATGGCATGTAGGGCCCCTCTTAACTCTCAAATTCTGGGATTCTGGTCTCACTTCAATATTAGTCATGTTTAACTGTAGTACTTAAAATGATCCTTGTGATATTATCCATTTTATTTTAGTTGGCTCCTTTATTATTAACTGAAAACATGACACAGATTGCTGGAATTGGGATTAGAGGGGATTAAATTTCATTGCTACCACTTTCTACCTACATTACCATGAGTGAGTCATTTATTCTCTCTGGGCCACAGTTTCCTCAACTATAAAATAAGGAGGTTGCTCCCAATGTCCTCCAAGTCCCTTCCTTTACTCTATGGGGCTATAAATGTATGGAGGTAGACAAATGAAGATGTTGGATATATGACCTTTGAACTTTCTTCTAGTTTTAAATCTACGATCCTATTTTCTAAAGCCTCTTCAAACTCTCAATCCACATTGCCAATTGTCATCAATACATAAGCTGCGTGGTGATTTCATTGATCCTGAAATGGTCAAATTAAATAGGTAGGTTCCTTCCCTTGATTTGGACAAAGTTAAAGCTTTGACAACCCTGGAAGTTGAGGAAAATTCTGGTTCATTTCATTTCAAAGTATGCAATTAGAGAACAGACATTATTTATAAAAAGAGCACTGAAAGCGGTATCTAAAAGGAAATGAACAATATTACAGGCTACAAATGACAATCAAATGCAAAGAAGAAGGACTTAGAGTAATGACTTAATTATCATATCCATGTTTCCTCACTGTGGGGCTCTAATGCATAGAGCAGCTCACTTCTCTTCCACTTCTCTCCCGCATGGCACATGAATGGTATGGTCCTACTAAGTGTTGAAATTTACAATAATAGGGTAAGGAGTAATAGCAAATGCTTCAAGAAATTATGGATGTGATGAGTGCAGGGAAGCATAGGAAGACACTTCTGAACTGATGGAAAATAAGTAGTCAGGGAAACAATAGAATCAATTATTATAATAGTAGACATGCAAGACCAACAACAAGAAATAAAATAAAATATAATGCCATTTCCAAATTTAGCCTCTATGGGTTTCTTTGCTGAGGTGAAGGATCATGGGACTGAAACACTACATTAAAAATGTCTGATTTTTTCAGTTATTTTTGCTGATGGTTTTTTCTACCCCTTGTAGTCATTGTTAGGAAGAATGGAGCCCTAGGGATACATTGAGAACTGTAGGTCATGTGAAATCAAAAGATATCAATAAAAATTATTTTTAAAATAAAGAGTGGAATGGTGATGAATTCCCAAACATCAGTGTGAATTGAGCTAACCATTTAAAAAAGCAATTTGAAATTATCGCCCCCCCATGGCACCCCCCCCTAAAAAAAGTAGAATTGTGCTAAGGAATTATCCATAGAAATGTCCACTGATGTGGAGATTTCACTGACAGGCACACACCCCAAAGAGGACCAAGACTGAAAGAAAGCTAGCATGTACACTAAAGTATTTATAGCAGTACATACAGTACTGGGCGGGGGTGGGGGGAATGGACAAAATGCAAATAATCATTGACTGGGGATTGACTAAACAAATTGTGGAATAAGAATGTAATATGATATCACAGAATTATAAGAAATGAGAATTATGAAGGTTAAAAAAATTTTGTTTTGAAAGGAAGGAAGAATAGGAGGGAAACAACCTCAATTGTCTATATGCCAAACATTGCGCTAATGTACTTTACAAATATCATTTAATTTGAATATGAATTAATGCAAAAGCAAATAAATGAAATCTGGAAATAAATATACATAATGACTATAACAATGTGTGAGCAGCTAGGTGGCAATGGATAGAGCACTGGGTCTAGACTTAGGAAGACCTGAGGTTAAATGTGACCTCAGACACTCACTAGCTGTGTGGCCCTGGGCAAGTCACTTAACCCTCAGTTCCTCATCTGTAACATGAGCTAGAGAATGAATGAGAAAATGACTCCAGTATCTTTAAGAAAACCCCAAAGGGGGTCACCAAGAACTGGGCACTACTGAAATGACTGAATAACAAGAACAAAAGCAATGTGTGATGAAACTCCACATGGAGCATGCCTAGTTGTCATTCTGGTTCTCAGCAACCACATACAAGTTTGCACTGTTTGATGATAAAGAGCCTCCTAACTGGCTGTGAAATTGGAAGGGCTGATGACTCAGCAGATATGATTGGGAGATGACCAAAAGTCCCCTAAGTGCCTGCTGGGCCATAATCCATTGTAGGTATGAAGGAGGTTGAGCCATCTCACTCTGAAGTGTGTGGGTCCTTCGGAGCTCTTTCCAGAGATTTGGTATGAGCAGGGAATCTGACTTAACTTGAACTCAGCAGCAGACTGATATATGTGCCCTGCCTAGGCCTTCTTCTTCCTGGGATGAGGCTGGTTCTCTTTTGAGTTTCTTTTACTCAGTTGACCTTGTCATACTCAAATGCCTGTAAGTCTACTCATATAGCAGCCGCTCCATACCCCTTACACGACGTACAGCATCAGTGTACACAGTGTTATACGGTGGTGGCAATGAAGTTCCCTGAAGTGGCAGTGATGGAAGTTACTGCTTCAGGGAGAACAGTCATCAGAAGGCAAGGATTAGTCCAACTGAATTGGTTCATCTACAGATTTTAGTAGAATATTGTTCAGAGAATATAAAGGAAGGCGAGATATGAAAATGCATAACTAACAGTCTTGCAAACTGTATTATGTCCCAGTGAAGCTTGCATGTTAGCCTTCCAATAAGATGTACTAGTAACTATAAATTAAGCTTGTGAATCCTGTTTCATTTTTTCTTTTGTTGTGTATCATGGTTCTTTTTATGGCTATCACTACATTCCATGTATAAATAAGTGACCAATCCATTACTAAACCCCTACTGTACTTTGAGTTTCCTCCTTTCCTACACATCCCCTTTTCAGGTGACCTAGACTAATGTCCATCAGTCGGACAGTCCCCAGGATACCAGAGTGGGAGGCTTTAATGAGCTCATGAATGTGAGAATGAAGGGACCTGCTTTGCCTAATGAATGGCCAGGCTCCCCAGAAATGAATCTAGTAGAAACCAGAATGACTGCATAGAGGAAAGGGAAGTATGTGTATCCCAGCCAATGTTCACCCAACAGTGGTGGCTCCATACAGGAAAGAATAGCACAACAAAAAATCTGAACTGTGTACAATTATTGAGATCAAACTTGGCCTGAAGGGGACAGGAGAAAATCCCTTCCTCCCATTCCTCTCTCTTCTTTATATAGTTAGAGAATATGGTCACCAGATAGTATATACTTTCAGAACTGGCTGCCATGTTGGTGAATTTTGATGAATAGGTTTTGTCTTTTCTCTTTGTACTCTTCGTTACGGGGGATAATTCTTTGAAAAGGGGAGTACAGAAGATATATTTAGAAATGAAAGTGGTAAAAACAAAAGATAGTAATAGAAATAAGAATCAATGAATAACTATGAACAGCAAATGTCAGGTCTTCAGTGACAGTATTATAAAGATACGTTTCCATTTCAACACTCAATATTTTTTAGATAATGCCAGTGATTTGGGGATTTTTTTTATTTTTTTGGATTGTAGTAACATCTAATGCTCTTTTGAGATATGTATATAATTACATAAAAAGAAAAAAGTAATTAAATTCAAATTAAAATGGTATCTCATGCAGTTTCTTAGGGGATCTTGGATGTTTCAGCAAACAAGCCATTCATGGCTCTGAAAACAGAAGTTTTTCTTCGACATCCCGTTCCTCTGCCATGTAATGGGATCATTTATGCATTTTGAACTCTTCCTATAGAAGAGACATGTAAGCAGAGGTTTGACTTCTGCCCTTTGAGAAATCCTAGAAGTTAAATGTTGCTATAAGATACAAGGCTTCTCAAACCTGAATGCAAGATTCTTTTCAGGGCTCAAGTTACTTCCTTGAAATCAAGTCACACCTGAGAACATTCTTCTGTGTTACTGGGTTGGTAGGGAATGGCTGATGGAAATGTATCCATCCATTCATAAGAATGGCCCAGGCATTCCAAAACACTCATTGGTGAAGCTAACAGTTTTAACTGCATTTTCGGTCCCTATATCCAATAATTCACAATACTTTAGCCATCTTGGAAGTTAGTGTTGAAAACTAGCTATAGAGTAATTTACTTCCCTCCTCCTCTAGAGGCCATATAAAACCCTTGGTTGGCCAATCAGTTCCTTATATGTCTATATACTCCTGGATCCAGTCCAAGCTTTCTTCTTCTATCCACTATATAATCTCTGTCCTGAGCCTTAGCCCTACATGACCAACTGCCTCCTAGACACCTTTATTTAGAGGCAAATTTAGAGATGAAAGGAGTAAAACAAAAACATCACCATCACCATCATAAAACTTCCTAACAGTTGGACTGCCTCAAAAGTGAGATGGATTACATTGGGAGACAGTAGGTTTCTAGTTCCTGGAGACATTCAAGCAAAGACTGAATGCATGTAATTTGTGGGGATTATTTCCAATTATGAATGGCCTCTGCAGAGGTACCTTAGAGTTCTGGAGTAAATTCTATAATTTGGCAATCTTCACTCAATTCTCTGTTCTTGTCTTTCCTACAGTTTGATGTGTAAACTGTTTAGAAACTGCCCCTCACGAGCAAATCAGATTCTCAGAATAATTCCTCCTTACGTGACTAGTTCTCTACTTGGACAACAATCTATCTCTCAACCAATTTCCGTTTGAAGAAAATTAGTCCAACCTTCTAATAATCTATGAACAATCATAGGCCTCCTATAGGTTTCAAGCTTCTTGATGGTAAGTATTACTTTATTTTGGACTTTATATCCCCTGATACTTATATATAATAGGAGGTTAATGAATATGTATAAGGTTGCATTAAACATGTTACCACCATCACCCCATGGTTAGAAGTTACATTCTAGAGAATTTTTACAGCAGGAGTGATTAGGCATTGTGGGTCATGGACCTCTTTTAGCAGTCTGACAAAAACTAGGGATCCCTATTCAGAACAACATTTTTTTAAATTTATTTTTAATATGTTTAGTTTTCAGCATTGATTTTCACATGCGTTTGAATTACAGATTTTCTCCCCATTTCCACCCCCCCCACTCCAAGATGGCATACACTCTGGTTGCCCTGTTCCCCAGTTTGCCCTGTTCCCCAGTTTGCCCTCCCCTCCGTCCCCCCATTCCCCTCCCATCCCCCTTTCCCT
>JAQQSZ010010503.1:0-12497 GCA_028646595.1 Phalanger gymnotis
AAAAAAAAAAAGAAAGAAAGAAAGAAAGAAATGTGATTTTCAGGATGCCGTCATCTGCCCTATCCCTTCATTACAAGGCTGGGTTGTAACTCCTTCTGACTCTCTCTTTCATCTAAAAACATTTGTAACTTGGCCATGCATGACTCACATTAAAACTCATTATCTTGTTCGTTGGAACAAGGCTGGCTGACAACACTTTAAATAGCTGGCTCCCCAGGACAGAACACAATTAATTTTTATGTTACATCTTTCCTATAAAGCTTTGCAAAGAAGAAAAAGCCAGAGAGGTAATGGTTTTATGTCTTCTGCTCAGCAGATCCCAGAGAAATGAAAATGGGGAAGTGAGAGACAAGTGAGATTCAATGTTATTCATCCCTTGAATCAGTTCTCAAGAGCTGGTTGGGATAGGATCAAGGGAGTCTTTGCATGAAAGCAGAGTGATGGACCACATAAAGAGGACTGTGACTCATATCGCACCCTGAGCCTCCTAACTGTATGACCCTGGGTAAATCACTTAATGTTCGTGGGGCCTCAGTTTATTCATCTGAAATTAGAAGGTTTGACTAGACAGCCTCTGAGACCCTTAGAGAGCTCTTGATCTATGAGATACATTATAGAGAAATAACCTTATAGAATAAGAGGAAGATATAGGAAAAGATTCCCAGGTTATTAGGTGCCTGGTCTCATGGTGAGGAATATCAGGAATTGAAGAAAAAATATGGTAATGCCCATAGTTAGATCTTGAGTAAGCTAAGTCCCCACTGACTCAGGGAATAGATTTACTTTGCAAATTGGGCAGCATGTATCCTGTGTGGATGTCATCGATGACTGGGCATTGTTGGAGAAGTTGGCAAAAAGCCAAATGTGATGGCACACACTGGCAATTCCAGAGAGAGGGAGGCTGAGGATGGATTGCTTGAGCTCAGGAGTTCTGAGCTGTAGTAAGGCTAAAGCTGATTAGGTGTCCATACTAAGTCAGGAGCCATTATGGCTAACCCTCAGGAGTAGAGGCTGCTAGAATGCCTAAGGGTAAATCAACCCAAGTCAAAAAAAAAGAAAGTCTAAGCCTCTGAGTGGATCCACAGTTGGTTCAAATCTGTGAGTCTAGACTAAGGGAGATAGGGGGGCATCATCTCAGAAGAAGAAAGTGGATTATAACAATAAAATTACTGCTACTACCTAACATATATCTATAGCGCTTAAAGACTTGCACAACACTTTTCCATGCATGCTCTCACATCATAATTGAGTCAACCTGATCGAAAAGGAGTTTTTTTTTTTTAAATAAGCCGAGTAAGTCCAGATTACATTCAAGAATGGGTAGGGAGTAGTTGAATGTTATTAAAGGATACTGGTGGTTCTGGAAATTATGGGGTATTTTCCTTTAGATTTTTGACATTTAAATAAGAGATTAAAGTTTTCTAAGGAGGAGGTTGGCATCATAGGGGTATCCCTAGGCAAAATGATGAAGTCATAGAAAAATTGCTTGACTTGCAGTGAGGAGAGACTAAGGTTGGAGTCCCTTCTCCAACACTTACTTGCTGTATAACCATTGGCAAATAACTTTACTTCATTTTTTCCCATCCTTAAAACCTGACTGATAATATCTTCCCTACCTTACAGGGGGCTGTTAGGAAAAGCAGATGAAATAATGAATGTTTAGTATTTGTAAACCTTAAAGCACTGTGTAAATGTCAATTATTCTATTACTAATATTCTTCTTATTAAGTAGGTCAAGTTTGTCTTTGCTGACCTTGTCTTCACCTTTCTCTGCTTTTCTAGGTTCGCTCTTGCTTCGTATGAAATGTCTGATTTCAGTCACTTAAAATTCTGAGCCTCAGTTTCTTCTTCTGTAAAATGGGGACAAAAACACCTACAGGCCCCTATTTCACAGGTTTATTGTGAGGATGAAGTGAGATAATTAATGTATTTGATGACCTCAGAGTGCTATTTGTGTGTTAATTAGTATGCTTGTTGATATCATCACTATGCTTTGGCTGACTTTGAAAGAATGTTGTGGAGAGCCAGGCATCCATACACATGCTGGGAAAACCTCTCCCTGTTCTTCCAAAATGGAATCCAAGTGCACGTAGGGTTTGGGAAAATTGTCCTCTACCCTTTGATCTCTTGGGCAACCAGCTTGGCTGTTGGCTTCCCATGGAAATGACCCCTGCCTGACTTACCTGGCCATGCAAGGTCAATTTCAGCTGGCTTTTGTCAGGTTGAAGAACTATGATCTCATCTTCCAAATGGAGCAGACTAAGTGAACCCCATTTCAGGGCAGACTAGTGAGTCGGTTTTAGACAGGAAGTAGCCAATTTCTCAGATATTTTCAATGAAAAAGAGTTCTAGTCTGGTCTGAGAACATACTCTGAATGCTAAATGGGGGGACTGACTTGGTTTATGTTTTCTTACTTAAGTTTTAGACCATAGAAATCAATGGAGAAATAATTATTAAAAGCTTACTGTAGGGGGCAGTTAGGTGGTGCAATGGATAGCGCACCGGCCCCAGAATCAGGAGGACCTGAATTCAAATGTGGCCTTAGAAACTTACTATCTATGTGACCCTGGGTAAGTCGCTTAACCCCGATTACCTGAGAGAGAGAGACAAAGAGAGACACACACAGAGACAGTGAGAGACAGACAGAGAGACAGAGATTCACACAGAGAAAGAGACAGAGATCTGTGTGTGTTTATTAGGCTTTGTAAGTCTCCCTTTCCAAGTAGCAGCATATGGAAGAGACGGCTTTATTCTTGCTTGGAACATCAACATTGGGTTGAAATGGGTCCTTGTTTTTACAGGAAAGCTAACTTATTTGTGGTTTCCTAAGCAATCAGTCTTCAATTGGTTGAGTTTTTCCCCTGTTTTCCCTGATGGTTAATCCTCCGTTGACATGATTATACAAGGACCATGCTCAGAATCCAGAAATGAGAAATTCAAGCCCACCTAGAACATGGGGTGATAATGTTTTTTAAAAAATGATTTATTCCTTTCCTTGACATCTCTCTCATAATTTATTTTTTCTTACCTGCACCTAGAAGACACAATATCACTTAGAACTTCATGACTATTCCAGAAAGGAGTTGACTATTTTTTTTGGGGGGGGGAAGGTGCTAAAGATTCTTAAGCAGGGAGGATAGTGCATAGAATGGGTTTGAGTGGGTGAGGGGGAAACAATTAATTTACCCTTTAAATCCTTTTACCTGTTAATTCAAAATCCTCACAGAAGATTACCAACAATACTTCAATTACCCCAAATGCTAAGCCAATGCCTAATTGGATTTTCTGGTTATGTTAGGGTTAACCTGATTCTATTTTTTGTTTGTTTTTGTTTTTTGGAGGGGGGAAAGCAGAGCATTTGGGGTTAAGTGACTCGCCCAAGGTCACACAGCTAGTAAGTGTGTCAAGTGTCTGAGGCCGGAGGCCGGATTTGAACTCAGGTCCTCCTGACTCCAGGGCTGGTGCTCTACTCACTGAACCACCTTGCTGATTCTATTTTTAATAAATAAACTTGGCATTGAAAAAAAACCCAAAATGTGTCTATTCATTTTCCTGCTTCAGTGATAATGCTGCTCATAATTCATAATTCTTTAGTGTGCCAGAGTTTATAAAGCACTCTCCTCCCAACAACCCTATGGAGTAGGAATTTCCGGTATATTATCTCCTTTTACAGATAAAGAAACTAAGGCTCAAAGAGATAATATGACTTGTCCATGACCTGGGTTCATATCCAGGTCTCCTTACCCTATGTTAGCATGCTGCCTATGCCATACCATCCTGTATGTTAGAGTAGACATAACTGCTTCTTTCTTGGATTCAAGATCTTGAAATGACTCATGATGATCATGGTTATTATTTTCTCCTTCCTGATAAGAGTTGAGGGCAACATCTCAGTTAATTGAATTTTCCCTATGGGTAGAAGAAAGCAGGTAGGACAGTTTGGATAGTCATTAAGGACTTCACCAACTATTAACAAATACCCAACTTAGGATAGTTATGAAATTGCCATTCTCTTTCTACAGAAGAAAAGAGTCACAAAATTCTTCTCCAACCAAAGACAGGTACACTGATAAATTATTGGTGAAGCTGTAAATTTGTCTAACAATTGGGGGAATTATTTAGAATTATTTGACAAAGTTCACTAAATTTTTCAATGCTATTTAAACTATCTATGGTCATCACTTCTAACTTTTCAGAGACTTGGATGGAATCCTTTCAATTTTAGTTTTCCTACCACTAGCTTACTGCTAGTCAGTGCTAGACTGACTGCTATTTCTGTCTACAGTCTCAGAAGTACATCTGATTCTTTTAGCCAGTTGAGCTATTTCTCATGTGGTGGCACTTACCTTCGCCCAATTGTCAAAGCACATTAATCCTTTCAAATTGATTAAGCCTAGTTTATACTTTTGACTGATTGATTCAGTAGAAGGGTTTGGGGTCTTCCATGATTGCATTAATTGGGGTGAGGGCAGAAGCTCACCTTTAAAATAGGACGATCTCATGTATGTATAGCATACTCATTTTTAAAAAAAAACTGGAAACAAAATAGGTACCTGCTGATTGGGGAATGGCTAAGCAAGTTGTGTTGGGTGAATGTGATGGAATACTATTGTGAAACAATAAATATGAGGAATCCAGAAAAATATATAAGAAGATTTGTATGAACTGATGCAGAGTGAAGAAAGTAGAACCAGAAGAATAAGGTACACAATGATTAAAATAATGGGAATGAAAGTAACACTAAAAAGCAGCTAAATTCATGTTAAAAGCTGTTGCCAGTTTTGTCCTGGAGCATAGATGATAGAGAGAGGCAGTGTGGTACAGTAGGTAGAACTCTGGATTTAGAGTTAGGAGGACTTGGGTTCGAATCCTCTCTGTAACATTTGCTAGCTGTGTGTTTCTGGGCTGCTAAGTTATTAAGTCCTTTAACCTCTCTGGACCTGTAAGGACTTTGGTGGCCTCCCTATCCTGCTACATGAAGGCAGCTATCCTAAGAGCCATAGATCAAGCACTAGTAAGGACCTTGGAGGCTTTCTCATCCAATCTTCTCAGTTGGGGAATGAGGAAACCAAGGCCCAGGAGGCTAAATGACTCAGAACTCACACAAGTAGTAAGTATCAGAAGCAGAATGGGGGCAAAGGGAACGGGGGAAAAGACATTTATTAAATGCCTACTGATGGGCCAGGCACTATGCTAAGTGCTTGACAAATATCTCATTGATCCTTGGAGGCAGGCGCTATTACAGTTGAGGAAATTGAGATGGACAGAGGTTAAGTGACTTGCCCAAGATCACACAGTTAGGAAGTACCTTAGTCTGGGTTAGAACTCAAGCCTTCTGACGCTACCTCCGGTGCTCTATCCACTTAAACATCTAGCTGCTTTTGAGGCAGAAGGCAATATTTTAGCTCTGCTCAGGCAAAACCTAAAGTTCTACCTTCAACACCTAGCTCAAGGGTCGCTTCTTCTATGAAGTCTTCCTTGATTCCAATCCACTTGGTTACCTTTTCATTCTCACTCTCTACGGATTCCTCTCTCCGCAGATTTCTCATAACACTTTGTCTGGATCTCTCCTTTGTACTTTGTATATTTTCCTTGAAGCTTACGTATTTTGGTGTGCCTTCTCCCTTCACTTTCACATTGAAAAATCCTTCTAGACCAGGGACTCTGTCATTTTCTCCTCTTTAGATCCCTCACTCCCTCCATTCTATCCAATTTAATTAACATTTGTTCTTTTCACACATAGTAAGGTGCTTAACAAGCATATTGAATTGCAGGCAGAAATCTTGCTTGGCTGCAAATGAAGAGTTTAAAGTAGCAATGGGGAAATCTCCAAGATTTCAGAAGGTTGGATATCCACCCAACCCTCTGGATTCTTATCTACGTAATGGATCGAGATTTCTTGTGTTTCCACATCTGCATGAGAATATATAATGGTCAGATTCTGTTGCCAGAATCCTGGTAGTTTCATCTAGGACACACATCTTGGAAAATAATATTTCTTATGAGATTTTGGTTGATGTTTTAGCAGCATGGGAGAGGGGTGAATCAGCTAAACATTTAGGAATCTAAGAGGGAAAAATTGTGCCCTAAATTTATAAGAATCATGGAATCCAAATCTGTCTCTAGGCAGACAGCTTCAGGGGCTGCTCACAGCCTCCCAAGATGTATTATTCAGCCCTCTGACCCAGTGTTCAAATGAATAAACGTTTGGATTAATAGGACTTTGTAAAGAGAAACCAAGATTTAGATAGCACTAGCCCCTGTAGATTGGTTATATAAACTTAATACACTAATGCAATATGTTTTTGAGACTACCATTGTGGTATACCTGTCTTCCAAGACTCTTATTATTTCTACTGTGACTTCATGAAGCCTTTTAACATTTGTTTAAGCTTGGGAGTAAGAAGATATAATTTCTTTCAGACTCACTTGGGGAAACTGAGGCACACAGTTAAGAAACTTCCTTAAAGTCCCAACAGGAGTTGGAGGAACATAAAAGCCTTGGAGCCAGGTCTCTGAACTTTTACTCCAACATTCTTTCCACTACCTCGGGAAGAGTGAAGGGGACCCAGCCCAACACAAAAAAGGTGGCAGTGGGAGGATGTAGACTTTGAATTTAAAGGCTGACTTTGTTCAAGGGGCTTGGCCTGAAATCCAAGCCAATCTTGTGGCCTGGCTTGCAGGCACTTAGAGAGTAGGGTTTTCTAGGGTGAGTAGAGAGAGTTATAAACAGATGGCTGGCTTAGAACATAAGACTGAACCCTGACAACATTTTTTGTACTTGAAGCTCTTAACATGAATATTCAAAGGGCCTTCTTCTGAATGAAATCTGTATCCCTCTTTTCCTCAACTACCTCTCCCTGCCCCCAACTCCATGAAGATGAATAGCACTGATAAATATTTTTGCTATTTTCAGAAACAGTGGACTGGTGCAAGCTGATAGCTTCTTGCTATGTCTACTACCAGCCTCCATGCAGCTGAACAACCAAAGATACCATTTCTATTTCCCCCGTGTGAGCCAAATTGTTAAAATGCCCAGAGCAGCTGCCGAGGAAACAACAGCGAAGAAACAGTAGCCTTGTAGTTGTAGCCAGCATCCCTCCCTCCTGCGTCTTTCTTTACTGCCCCTTGCTGCCTCAAGCATCTTCATTTAGTTTACTGCATATACTCCTGGAAGTTTTCTCTGGGAGCTGCATTGAACAAATCTGAATAGACGTAGAGAGAAAAAAAATTGGAAAATGACTTTGCTTTTAATAAGGAATCTGGAAAACATTTCCAGCCTCACCTCTCCTTCCGGCATATACCACAGGGACAAAGGTGAAGAGCAAGGAAATGAAGACGATTAGTAAATGGACTGCTTTCTTTCTCTTTGTTTTGCTAACACTTGGGGGTTATTTATCCCACCTACCAGGAACCCTATGTTGTCTGTGAGTGTGAAGTTTTCCATTCTACTAGGGCTAGTTTGTACTAAGTGCACATGACACGTTGATGGCAGATCCCCTGGATGTCATAGTAGTTATGGTAACTGTTAGTTCTGAATGCAGGTTGGATAGAGAAGTTATCTGTGAGAACTGTGATTGACAGCTTTCCTCTGTAGGCCAACTCTGAATGCAACAATTTTCTGTCTATATTTGGGCATATATACATATTAAATATATATATACACACAGACATATTCTATATATAATATATACATACTTAATATGTCTATATAAATAGACCTATTATGACACATATATGTCATGTCCATAAAATATAATATGTGAGTATACTCACATATATGTATGTGTACATACATATACATATATACATACACATATACACACATATGTATGCATGTATGCGTGTATGTGTGTATATGTGTACATATATATATACATATATATATATATATATATACGTATATGTATGTGGCAGGAAGCAGAAAAAAAATAGAGAGCAGTCAGTCGGGGTCTTTGAGATGGAACAGAAGCTCACTAATCTGCCATTGGTCTCAGGGGAGCAGAGTAAGGCACCACACACTACACATCAGGGTAACAGGAAGGGCAAAACCATAAACAGGGAATGAGGTTGTCACTGCTCATTTTGCACTGAAATGGAGGCTAATTTCAAAATGGAGTCACTCACGCTAGGGAAGAGAAGATATAGGGCTCTTCTCTCTGTCTCCACGCAATCAAGGGACCAGCTGGTCTTCATCAGTCAGACACCGAGGAGCAGATTAAAGGAGAGCTGTCAATATACATCTTTAGCTTCATCTGAATCTGAATTCATTGGCTTTCCAACCACCAATGACAATGACCAATGTAGCCTTCTGCCCTGGATGGCCATCCCAGTAATGTTCTACTGCTATTATAAGTTGAGAAAATACAAATTCTGACTGTTAGCACAAATACCTTTGCCCTCCCCCTTCCCCCTTAGAGATATGCCCTCAACACCTAAATCAAGAAGAAATAGAAAATAAAGGAAGAAAAAGACTCTATTTTCTGTTTTTGCATAGGCCTGCTAGCTAATTTCCACGAAGCTGCTCCCATGGCTTTTACGCCTCTGGGCAAAGGTGTATATATTTGATTTCATAGTTGGCCTAAAAATCATGGACCACAATAAAAGTAGAGTAAGTTCTGGAAAATAATAAATAACACATATGAAAAAAAAAACTGCATTCCTAAGGGTTCCAGAAGAAAGGAAAGAAGGGATGAATGATATTAAATCAATCAATTAACCATCATGCATATATTAATTGCCTTCTGTATACCAAAGTCAAGCTTTGCTCTACTGAATGTGTGCCAACAGGTGGTAACAGCTAAAGGCTCAGACCTTCAGAAAAAAGCCAAGCCCTGAGAATAAATGTGGGTGGGGCTAGCGTACGGGAGAATTTTGCTCAAATTCATACAATTATAGAACAAGACAGACAGGTGCTGTATTGGATAGAGTGTGGGTCTTGGAATCAGGAAAACCGGAATTCAAATCCAGCCTCAGACACTTACTAGGTTTGCCCTTACTGAGAAAATTGCTTAACCTTTCTGTTCCTCAGTTTTCTTATCTGTAAAATGAGATTAATAATAACACTAACCTCTCAAGGTTGGATAAAAGTCAAATGTGTTAACCTATGAAAAGTGATTGATGAATTGAAAGCACTAGGTAATGGCTAGCTATGATGACCACGATCATGATGACATAGGTAGACGGCATTAGGAGTAGTACTGGAACACAGGTCCTTAGACTCCAGAGCTGCTGTTCTTTTCCCTGTGCCGCACAAGTTTCCCAATTTTCAAAAAAGGGAAGAGAGTAGAATCGGTAAACTCTAGGCCAGTCAACTTGATTTTGATTCCTGGAAAAATTGTACGTAGAGCATCATATTAAAAGGATGGTTTAAGAACATCTAGAAAAGGAAGCGGTAATTCCTAACAGTGGAACCAGTGAGGCACAGTGCAGGTTGTGCTGGGCTCAGAGCTATAAAGACATGGGTTTGGATTCTGTCTCAAGCACTTGCTACCTTGGTGGCCCTGGTCAAATCATTCAGCCTCAGTGTATCTTGGATGATAAGTACTAAGTCAAAGACAGGTTGCAATCTGTATTGGTGGAGAGAGTTACTACAATGAAAATTCTTCAAGCTAAAGAAGTAAATCCCTGGAGTAATCATGAGAAAACAGCATGACTTAGGCAAGAACAGAGGGTGGCCAATTGACTTTCTTTTCTGTTTTAACAGGGTTAAAAGAGGGATCAATGTAATGCTGTTGAAATGGTTTGCCTAAATTTCGATAGAGTACTTGACAAAATTTCTCCGTCTTTTTGGTCAAGATAGAGTAATGTAGACTAGATCATAGGACAGTCAGATGGATTCAGAACTAACCAAATGTCTAGATAACGGGTGGGGAACCTGCAGCCTCAAGGCCACATGTGGCCCTCTAGGTCCTCAAGTGCAGCCCTTCCACTGAATCCAAACTTCACAAATCCCCTTAATAAAAGGATTTGTTCTGTAAAACTTAGACTCAGTCAAAAAGCTGCACCCAAAGATCTAGAAGGCCACATGTGGCCTCAAGGCCACAGGTTCCCCATTTCTGGTCTAGACCTTGTTGTAATAATTTGGCTAGCAGCTGCTGTGGGGGTGAAAGACCAACACAAGCCCAACAACAAGGATGCTGCCAGCACAGGTTCTTTTGATCTGCTTTACGAAGGAAAGTAGTGTTAAGGGGTTAACAATCTTATTTCAATCCAACGTACAAATATATCATTCACTTAGTTCAGGGGAAAAGGCCAGCACCCTGAACTTCAGAGCAAATACAAACAAATTACAAACATACATTATAAATAGACCAAATACAATTCATAGTTACCAAGAAACTAACATTTGGCTTAACAAGCCAGGGAGCTCATAACGACAGCTGGCCCAGAGTCACGTGCCATTCCTCCCATATATCGCTCAGAGCCCCAAGGGAGAAAGCCAACCTCTGGGTTTATATATCTTGTTCAGGGTCAATGTTGAGTCACACATATGACTCACACATGTGACCTAAAACTGTCACAAAAATGCAACTTAAACCCACTTGGTCTAAAAGCTTCTGATGTCACAAACATGTCACTCAAACCCATGTAAACTTGACTTTGCCTTGAGGCAAGGAGATCATCAAAGACTCCTAATTTAAGCAAGGAAACAAAGGCCAAACTCTTCAAGAGTACTTGATTGAATAAGTGTTAAAAGCCCATCTTAATTACCAATACAGACCTAAAAGGTGTTTAGTTATTAATGGCTATAAGGCAGTGTAGAGGAAAGCATTTAGTATTATGTACTGAGGATATGTTTTTGGCCCTGTTATGTTGGATGTTTTTATCAGTGACTTGGATTAAGGGGGTATGCCATCTAAGTATGGCATGCTTGTTGGATCTGTAGATGACACAAAGCTAGACACCATGATGGACGAGATTACGGATCTCAATCTATTCCAACAGGGTAGAATATTGGGTTAAATGTAACAAGATGAAATTTGATAGAGATAAATTTAAAGTCCTATGTTTGAGTTCAAAGAGTCAAATTGATAAGTACAAAATGGAGGAGATAAGGCTTGACAGCTGTTCATCTAGAAAAGATTTGAAAAGTTTAGTTGACTGCATGCATGCTCAATACTAGACATCCATGTGATGTGGTGACCAAAACAAGTGCCTGTGATTTTAAGCTATATTAAAAGAGACTTCATTTCCAAAATGAGTGTTGCCATGGTTCTGGATGTGGTCTGCTCTGGTCAGACCACAAACAGGATATAATGTCCATTTCTGGGAATCACATTTTTGGAAGGCTATTGATAAACTAGAGAGAATCCAAAGCAGGGCTAGCTCCTAGGATGGTAAAAGGCCTCATGATGTGACATAAAGATGTTGGTTGAATAAATTAGACTAGAAAAGAGAAGACTTAAAGGGAGTATCCTTGGAATTTTTAAGGCCTGTCATGTGGAGGAATCTGTTCTGTTTGGTGCCAGAAGTCAGAACTAGAAACAATGAATAGAAATTGGTTGAAGAAGATTTTGACTGAATACAAGGAAAACCTCAATAATTCCAAAAGTGGAATCATCTACCTTGGTAGGTAGAAGTTTGCCTTTCACTTGAGGCCTTTAAGGGAAGTCTAATTGAGCCCATGATGGAGATATTATGGGCAAGAGTCCTGAACAGGTATGGGTAGGACTCCATGATTTTTGAGGTCCCATCCAACTCAGAGATTTGATGAAATGTGTCAAAAGTAAACCAATAATGTTTCATAAACAGTAAGTGGAAATAATTGTAAGAGCATAGATTTCTCTCCTTTTTGGGATGTGAGTTCTTTGAGAGAAGGGATTATATCCATTTTATCTTTGTACTCCTTTGCCTTGCTTCCCCCCGACCCAGTACTTAACACAGAACTTGACAGGTAGTAAGCACTTAAAACTACTCGTTTGTGCATATTGTCTTCCCTTATCAGAATGTAAGCTCTTTAAGGGCATGTACTATCTTGCTTTTTATATTTGTGTTTCTAGTATTTACTGTAATTCCTGGCACATAGTAGGTACTTAATAAATTTTAAAAATTCATGCATTTATTAATTTTCATTCAATAAATGCCATTTATTCATTGGAGAGGACTTTAAAAGTCATTTAGTTCAAATCCGCTGTTTTACTGATGAAGAACTAAGACCAAGAGATATGATGTGACTTGACCATGACCAAATGGCAGAGATAGGATTTGAACCTGGGGTTTCTTGCTCCACGTCCAGTGCTCATTCCATTCTGCCTAGCTGCCTTCCAGTAATAAGACTTATGTATATAGTGCTTTAATAAAGAGGTTGTGATGTACCTTTCATATATTATTTTAAGAATCATATAGACAGGCCAAGATGGCGACTGGAAAGCAGTAACTGGCGTGAGCTCCCCACCAAGTCCCTCCAAAAACCTATAAAAAAATGGCTCTGAACCAATTCTAGAACTGCAGAACACACAAAGTGGCAGAGGGAAGCAGGGCTACAGCCCAGGAC
>JAQQSZ010010504.1:0-12497 GCA_028646595.1 Phalanger gymnotis
GGAAAGAAAAGGATGCACACAATGACCACCACAATGTAAAAGAAAACAATGGGGGAAAACAGTGGTACAAAATGCTATATACGCTGTCAGATGGGACTGATATACTGATTGGTTTTGCTACACCTTTTAAAAAAATTTTTTATAAGTTTATTTATTTTTAGTTTTCAACATTCACTTTCTTAAGTTTTAAATTTTCTCCCCCTCCTTCCCCTCTCCCCAATTCAGCCTGCACTCTGATATAGGTTCTACATGTTCATTCCTATTCACATTAGTCATGTTGTATAGAAGAATTAGAACAAATGGGAGGAACCATGAGAAAGAAAAAAGACAAAACAAACAAAAAAAAGAAAACAGTCTGCTTCTATCTGTGTTCCGACTCCATAGTTCTTTCTCTGGATGCGGATGGTATTTTTCATCATGAGTCTTTTGGAATTGTTTTAGGTCATTGCATTGCTGAGAAGGACTAAGTATCAAAATCAGTCACCACACACTGGCTGTTACTATGTATAGTGTTCTTCTGGTTCTGCTCATTTCACTCAGCATCAGTTCATATAAGTCTTTCCAGATTTTTCTAAAGTCTGCCTGTTCATCATTTCTTTATAGCACAATAGTATTCCATTATATTCATATACCACAACTTGTTCAGCCATTCCCCACTTGATGGGCATCCCCTCGATTTGGCCGCTACAAAAAGAGCTACTATAAATATTTTTGTACATGTGGATCCTTTTCCCATTTGTATAATCTCTTTGGGATAGAGCCCTAGAAGTGGTTTTGCTCAGTCAAAGGGTAGGGATATTTTTATAGCCCCTTGCGCATAGTTCCAAATTGCTCTCCAGAATGGGTGGATCAGTTCACAACTCCACTAAGAAAGTCTATACAAGGGTTAGGGTTCAGCTGGGGATATAAAACAGGAAATGAGTGATACAAAAACAGAAACCCTCAACACTTTAAAAAAAAAATAGAAGAATTTGGTGTTTTTAGCCTGGACTGGAGATCTTAAATCTCTTGTGTTTCATGGACCATTCTCTCCTCTCCCAAGGGACGATCCAGGAAAGCTGATGGACCCATTCTCAGAATCAAGTTTTTAAACGCATAAAATAAAATGCTTAGTATTCAGAGAAAACCAATTATACTGCAATACAATTATCTGTCTTTAAGTTCACGGATTCCAGTTAAGAACCTGTGAATGAGAGGGACTCATGATCAGTGTCTTCAAATACTTAAAGGTCCATTACAGAGAAGGATAAGACAGACAGACCGCCTGCTTGACCCAGAGAGCAAAACTCAGAGGAATGACTGAAAGTTCAAGAAAGAAAACTTTGAACCAATAAGAGCTGTCTAAAAGTCAAATGGTTTGCCTTGGGAGGGGTGGGTAGTGAGTTCACTGTCACTGGAGGTGTTTAAGCAGGAGCTGGGTGACCACTAAGAAAAGGTTCAATAGGGTTAGAGGCTAAGAGAAAAAAAACAATATACGAACAAAAGACAGTAAGAAGAATTTTTTTTTTAAATTTTAAGAGCTATAATTACAATAAAGAAAATAAGATGTATGCTTCAGGGAAGATTGGACCAGATGATCTTTGAAGATCTTTTCAACAGACCGATTTTCCTAATGAATTGGGGGAATGTGTAAATACTTTGGAGCAGTGGTTCTCAACCTTTTTGGTCCTGAGACCCCTAGATGCTCTTAACATTTATTGAAGAATCCCTCCTCCTCAAAGAGTTTTCACTGAAATGGGCTGTTTCTGCTGATAATTGCCATATCCACTTCTAATAGATCAAAACATGCTAGCTTTATTACGAAACTAGTTTTGATCTCCTGGACCCCCTGAAAAGTTCTCAGGACCACCAGGGGTCCCCAGACTGCACTTTGAGAACCAGTGTTGTACAATGGAGAGAGTTTGGTCCCCACTTTGTGCAGGAAAGATGGCGGCCAGGATTGGACTAGACGGCCTTTGAGCTCCCTTTCTAGCTCTAGATCTAAAGTCCTGTAATACTCATAGTTCATAATGCTCCATATTTTGCCTTCATGTCTTTTTTTAAAAATGTTTTTATTAGTTAATAGGTCAAATAAGCAGTAAGAGAGGCAGGCTCTGAGCCCTGGTCTCCTCTGATCCCAAAATCAATGCCTGTTACTGTGCTTCCTCGGAGTAAACACTCAATTAATATTTGCTGAATGAAGGAAAACCTGAGGTCTTGGCCTTGGTGTACACAAGGAAATATTATAGGAAATCAAAGCCACTTAGGTTATGCTGTTCAAAGCTACAGTAATTGTTTGGCCTCAAAGTCACTTTTGAGAGAAAGCAGAAAAAAAAAAACAAAAACAAGAACTAAATGCCTATCAACATATTCTAACCTTTCTATCTCACAGCGAGGCTGGGACAAAGCTGCTTCATAAATCTGAAATCACCACTTAAACAGGAGCTGTTGTTATCATTCACCCAGGCAAATATGTTAGAATGTATTGTATAGGGATAAGTTACAATTTAACGGAGCATCTCAAACTCAACATGAAACCACAACATTATAGAAAAAGCTCTGAGCTGGGGTACCGGAAGACCCACGTTCAAATTCTGACTCTTTTCTAACTTTAGGCAATCAGACCATGGTGGTCTCCGAGGATGCTCCCGTATCTAAGATGCTGTGATTCAGCTACCTGCTACCAAGCTGGGAAGATACCAGCCTGTCCAGAGGGCTACTTGATTAAATTCTCTCAGGCCTTTCAGGACAGGCACCCTTAGCCAAGGATGCTTCATTGGAACACAGGAAAGGGGATGGGGGGAAAAAAGAGGGGGACACTGAAAGTTACTTGATCCTTTCTCTTTTTGAAAGACCTCTTCTACTAAAGAAAATCAATAAGGCACGCAGCCAACCTTAATTAAATCTAAATAGAAGCTTTGATGGGCCGTGTGCCTGCCCAGACATCTCTAATTTACATATAGCTGCATCTGTAGAAACAGGATATTAAGTCAACAGGAGGCCCTCCTCCATCTCAGAAGACTCCATACCTGTGAAAGCCCACAGATGCTGCCAATCTCAGCCCCCACCCCCAGCCTCATACTAGTCTTCCCTTCCCCTCAGATGACACCAAATGCAAACAAACCACAGAAGAAGCAGAAGTGGAAAACTCTCCTGAAGCCGGCTTCTAAAAACGTAAGGCAAGAGCTCTCCAGAAGAGCTTTTCTCCTCCCTCCGCCCCCAAACAAACATGATTAGCTGAAATTACCAGACTGAATTGGAGTTAATCAGGCTTCTATTCAGCTCCCTCAGCTCAACGGTCCAGAATAAATTAGTAGTCCTCTGTCTTCACAATGAATGATGTTAATGGGGTGCCAGAGTCCCAGGTGTGAAGACACCCACTTGAACCTTCCCGAGGAGCCCCTCAGACCGAAGAGGAGAGCTTCTTCCTCCTCTCCACTTGGAGCAGTCAGTGTCTGAGGGCTGTTCTGCCCCTCACTCAACCTCTGGCGGGGGGGGGGGGGGGGGGGGGGGGCTCGAAACTCAATGATTGGGCTGCTTTACCATGGATAGAGACCGCCTCTACTGTCCAATCACTCTAAAGAGTGGGTCATTCATTACACCTCTGAAATGGATAAGAATATTACCACCATGGACCTAATCTCTTTAAGCCTCAGTTTCTTCATCTGTAGAATAAGAACTGTAACCCTCCCTCCCTGCCACTCCAGTTTAATTCCTTTATTTTAGAGAGGAAGATATTGAGGTTAAGTGACTTGCCCAGGGTCATATAGCTAGTAAGAACCAGAAGTGGGATTTGAACCCAAATCCAGCACCCTGTCCACTACGTCACACTACCTCTCAATAGAAATAAAAGAGCCCCGCTTGGCCCAAATCACACAGGAATTAAGTGACAAAGTCAGTATCTGAACACAGGTTCCCTGACTCCAAATCAGGGGGCTTCATTAAGTCATCATATTTCTCAAGCTATTTGACAAAGAAGGAATTTCATAAAAGCTTCCCATTTCAAAGGAAAAAAAAGTAGTGTTAGGAGCTTGATGAAACATTCTCACTCTCACTGTAAGTATGTGCCATTTCTCCTAAAAATGTACATGCTCTACAGTCGCCAGGGATGGATTCTTTGGCACTCCTTCATGCAGATGCCAGGTGAGATCTATTTCTTTCCAATTCATTTACTCCACTGTGGGTTGGGCACTTGTTAAAGAGGCACTGTGGTCAGTTTTGCCCAATCTCAACCACTGGTCTAGAGATAACTAGATGCCCACAAATTGATGGGCCCCATGCCAACATCAACTCTCTTCATCTGGTCTTTCAAATCATGTTGGCCAAAGCCTACTCGTATACCTCTAGCCCGAGAGGCAAGACAGCACTGCTTAACTATGTGGAGGATGAGGGCTGAAACCTTAGCTATGAGCGTCTTTCTTGGTATGATTTAAATGAGAAAACATTTATCAAACGCTTGTTATGTGCCAAGCCCTGTGATAAGTGCTAGGGGAAAAAAAAACAGAAAAATCTACACATTTCCTTCTTTCAAAGAGTTCACACTCTAATGAGAGGAAACAAGCCATAAAAGAAAGCTGATGGGCAAACAGAAAAGAGTGAAATCGCAGAGCTGGTAAGGTCAGAGGTCCTTAGGGTAAGCCAATAGCATTGGCCAATATTTCCACAGAGAATACACCTTTGGAGATAACTCCACAGTACACATTTTGTTCTACCTGAAACTTTGCGTGGGAGACTCTTTATCTGGGAGAAGTGATGACACCTAAGTCACCAGGGCCTCAACAGCACAACCATCTTACATCGTGATGGGATTGCCCAACCAAGGCTTGGGACAGGGACGGCTAAGAAGAGTCAATAAAGAAAGGCTTCTGGAAGGCGCCATTTTTCCTGTGTCCTCATAAAAGGACCTACCTCTGCACACACTG
This sequence comes from Phalanger gymnotis, assembly GCA_028646595.1. NCBI lineage: Eukaryota > Metazoa > Chordata > Mammalia > Diprotodontia > Phalangeridae > Phalanger > Phalanger gymnotis. The sequence continues at coordinate 4,902 of JAQQSZ010010504.1, forward strand.
GGTGGATTCCGATTGTGCTGTCCAGCTGCTCTTTGGTCAGTCCACACTTGAGGGCCGCAGCAAAGCCCTGAGTTACTTCACCTGCATTTGGGCCCAGGACGTGGAAACCTACAACACGTTCCTAAAAGAACAAACAAAACACAGGGATTAAGTGTCTTTAGTTTCTTCTCCATAGCTTGGTAAGAGTTTACCCAGTTTATTCCGAAAACCTGTTCTAAGGCGCAGGAGAGATTATTACGGGGGTGAGGGGGGAACCTGTGGCCTTGAGGCCACATGTGGCCTTTTAGGTCCTTGGGTGTGGCCTTTGACTGAGTCCAAATTTTACAGTACAAATCTTTTTATTAAGGGGATTTGTTCTGTGAAGTTTGGAATCAAAGGGCTGAACTCAAGGACCTAGAGGGCCACATGTGGCCTTGAGGCTGCAGATTCCCCACCTCTTGTAGAAGTGGGGGAAGAAAAAAGGGAAGGAGGAAAAGGGGGAAGGAAGAAGTAAGAAAGGAAGGAAGGGAAGAAGGAAGGAAGCAAGGAATGAAGGAGGGAGAAAAGGAAAGAAGAAAAGGAAGGAGAAAAGGAATGAAGGAGAAAGGGAGAATAAAAAAGGAGTAAGGGGGAAGGGAGAGAAGGGGGAAAGAAGGAAGACTTTATTAAACGTCCAGTACATGCTGTGCACTGAGCAAGAGCTTCACAAATACTATTTCATTGATCCTCACAACAACCCTGGGAGGGAGGCACTATTATTACCCCCATTTATAGCTAAAGAAGCTGAGGTTAAGTGATTTGTCCCAGCCAGTGAATGTCAGATACTGGATTTGAACTCAGATCTTCCTGACTCCAGGCCCAGTACTCTATCCACCATGCTGCCTAGATGAGAACAAATAATGAAATATACATTCCTCCTCTTGGCCAAGAGGTGGGGGACCACTGGCACAGAATGGTGGAAACACTGAGATAAGATCACAGATCCAGAGTGGAGCAGGACCTCTTAAGTCCTCTTGTCTAACACCTTCATTTTACAGATGAGGACACAGATCTGGGCAGGTGGAATACTTTGCTAAATGTCACAAAACTAGGGAGTGGCATTTTTGTGGAATTCTGAACCCTGGTCCTGACTCTAAACCTATTTCTTTCGCACCACTGGCTCAGCTACCCTTATACTAACAAGCATGTTTCTGGACCACTTTCTCCAAAATAGCAATAACGACTCACTTTTATATAGTGATTTATTGTATACAAAGCATTTTACATATATATTCTCTCATTTGTCCCCCAATATGACTCTGGGAGGCCAGTGTTACCGAAGTTATTTTAATGGCAGGCACTCAATGGCCTGCTGGTACAATCTCTTCATTTTCTAGATGAAGAGACTGAGGGCCAAAGATACTCAAATGATTCAGTGAGGATCTGAACCCAGCTCCCTTGACTCCAGAGTCATCCTCTAATTCTTATCCACGTTCCCCTCCAAATCCCCCATAGAGGATCCATCCACCCAATTCCATTGGGCCTTTTAACTTGAGTGCAGACCTATGGTTTCACTGGTGTGGGTGGGAGAATTCCTCGTATGGAAACTCTGCCCACCAATGTAGATCGGCAACATAGTCCTAAAGAGAGTGGCCTGAAGAACAAAGTGGTTAAGTGACTTGTCCAAAGTCACAAAGCCAGTATATGTTAGAGAGGGTAGTCAAACCCAAGGCTTTCAACTCTAAAGATGGCTCTCTAACCATTATATCACACTGTCTTTCTTTAGAATTTGCTCAGGCTGGAAGGGATCTCAGGAAGCATCCATCAGACTAAACCAAATTGGCGGGAAGATAAATCTGCTACAAAGGCATACAATGCTTCCTCAAAGAAAAAATTGAAAGGATTTAGGGACCATCCATTTTTCTGACATATATGAGCGATCCCTCACTGCCAGTAAAACACGTAACTAAAAGCGAATTCTTTTCTGGAAAAAAAAAATGCTTAAGTACTGTCTGAAGGACACAGAGAGTGAGCAGCAAGTGGCTTAATTAAAATTAAGTACAACCAATGAGTCAATTAATAAACATTTGAGTGCTCACTATGTGCCAGGCCCTATGCTAAGTTCTAGGGATACAAAGAGGCAAAACACAGTACTTGCCCTCAAGGAACTCACAATCTAATGAGAGAAACAGTAATCAACCAATCTATAAACAGTAAGTGCCTACCATGTGCCAGGCCCTGTTCTAAGCCTGGGAATGCAAAAAGAGTCCCTGCCCTCAAGGAGCATACAATCTAAAGGGGCAAACAAAGTGCAAACAAATATATAAGTAGCAAACTACATGTATGAGATAAAAGGGAAATAAGTAACAGAAGGAAGGTGCTGCAATTAAGAAAGGTTGGGAAGATGTCATTAAAACAAAATATATTAATTTTTTCTTAAAGAATCTGACACATATCTGCACTAACGAATCTTGCTTCTAAGGGGATTCTGAGCAACAAATTTAATTTGGATCAGACGGCTCATGTGGCCAGGGCTCTTAATAAATGAAACATTTCTCCCATGACCCTCCCACCAAGGAACCTAGAAAAACACTACTCCTATAACCCTGGGTGCCACAGAATAAGAGTTGTCACTAAGCCAAAGGTTTCAATTAATAAGACAACTTTCCAATATGCTTCAGTTTTGGGGTTGGATTAGAAGAGATACCTCCCTGGTATGGTTTGGTTCAAATCCCAGCCTTGCTACTTACTACCTATGTGACTGTGGGGACAACTAGGTAGCACAGTGGATACAGCCCTGGGCCTGGAGTTTGAGAAGACTCACTCCTTGAGTTCAAACCCAGCCTCAGATGCTTACTAGATGTGTGACCCTGGACAAGTCACTTCACCCTGTTTGCCTCAGTTTCCTCATCTGTAAAATGAGGGGTGAGGCGTATGAAATGGACTGGATTATCTCTAGGGTCTCTTTCAACTTTAAAGTCTATGATCCTGGTCCTAACACTAAGACTATATGATGCTCTGAGAGCCAATACATTCTCTCTCTCTGCCTTTCCCTTCCCCAAAGTAGACTGGAGTCTGGGATTCATGAGCAAAGTAACCTATATGTAACTTAGCAGGTAAGTACATGGAAGCTGCCTAAGAAGGAGGTTAGGCACCCAGGACCACACAGGTAGTTAAGTGTGAAAAGTGGGTTTTGAAGCCAGGTCCAGGCTTGTTCTTACTAGAGAGATAGCTACACTCATTTATTGTACACACACTTACAATAGCTCATCCCTTTCTTCTGCTGAAGATTCATCCTGTTCCTTCTTGGTATGAAGATGACTCAGGGGCCCAGAAGGCTCAGCCAGCAGAGTATGAGCTATCACGGAGCCCACCTGTCCAGTGACAGTCTGGGAGTCAGCCATCCAAGAGCCAACCTAAGCCCGGATTGTCTATGGTACAATAGGCATTGTGATGGCAATCAATGTAGGCCATTCCCTCAAATACTGAAAAAACAATCATAGCTCCAGGGGATCCAATGCATACACTCTTCAAAACAACTTGCATCTCTGTCAAAGTCCTAGATTTGGTCTTTTTTAGGAGACAAGCTAAGTTTGCAAAGTGCTTTAGCACAGCGGTTGGCATGTAGTAGGTACTTAATAAATGCCTCTTCCCTTCTCTCCTCCTCTCTCCTTTCTAATTTTAAAGGCTCAAGAGAACATGAGAAAAAAATTAGCATCAAGACCCTAGGGGATGATTTTAGAAAGATGAATTCTGATGAGGAAATGCAAAATTAGATCCCACAGAAGAAAAGGCTTTTTTTCACATCGACATTCTGAAAAATAACTGATGCGTTTGTTAACTATCACTTTGATGCTCATTCTTGGCTATTTCTTAGGACAAAGGCTGATTTTCCGTATTTATAGAAAAGGGGGAAAATACATATTGTTGAAGTGTCAGCTTAGCCAGAAAGGCAGTGGATGGATAATGGATGGAGGTCAATCTTGGAGGCCTGAGAGCTTTGGAAAGTCTCTTAACCCCTCAGTTTCCCATTCTCCACCCCTCGACCCCCTCTTGTCCCTGAAACTCTATGACTAATTTAGGGTGACTGATGTTGGTGGAGGGAATATCCAGCAGGAGCTCCCTCTGGGGTGGAATCACAAGTCCCAGACAATTTGGCTAATTTATTAAACAAATATTTATGGATGGCCTTGTATTATGCTAGGGGCTATGGCAGATACAAAGACACAGACTTTCAGAATTCTAAGGCTCCTTGGAGACTACACAGTCCAATCCACTGCTTAGAGATCTCTTGTGAGGGGGGATCCATTCACTCTTAATGCAACATCTATTTATTAAGCATTTAGTGTGTGTCATTGTACTAGGGTACAAAAATGAAAATGAAGCAGTAACTGAACACAAAATGAGAGATGGAGGGAGAGAAATGGAAAGAGAAAGAAAGAGGGAAGAGAGAGAACGAGAGATGGGAGGGAAAAGGTGAAAGAAAGAGCTGAGGGAGAGGAGAGGGGGAAGGAGGGAGAGAGATGGAAAGCGAAAAAAAAGAAAAAGGGAAGAGAGAACGAGAGATGGGAGGGAGGTGAAAGAAAGAGCAGAGAAAGAGAGGAGGGGGAAGAAGGATGGAGAGAGATAGAAAGTGACAGAAAGGAGAAAGAAAGAGGAGAAAGGGAAGAGAGAAGAGAGATGGAGGGGGGAGAGGAGAGAAAGAGGTAAGGGAAGAACAGAAGAGAGAGGAGAGGGGAGGGAGATGGGAAAAAGAAGAGAGAGAAGGAAGAGGAAAGAGAAAGGAGAGGGAAGGAGAAGGGGAAAGAGAGAAGAGAGAAAGAACAGAGAGAAGAAAAAAGGATAAGTGAGAGAGAAAGAGAGGAGACAGTGAGATGTCCATCGGTGATGTATTTTGCTGGGCAGAACACAAAACCTCACACTCCCCAGGGTAGCTCAACATTTTCTTCATGCCTGTTCTTACCTCAATAGTAAAATGGTGGGTCTAACCTGAGGGGAATGGCGCACAGAAATAGGAGGACTGGCTACCTCTGACACATACTAGATATGTGACCCTGGGTAAGTCATTTCACCTTTTAGGTTTTCCAGGCAACTCTGTAAGACTATTAAGATGCAGAGCAGGCACTGATCTGAATTGGAGGAGAGGGTTTCCTCCTCGGGAGTTTCCTACGCAAATGAAATCATAGGTATGGCCCAAAAAAAGAAAGAAAAAAAAAAAGGAATGCCTAACCAAGGCTATGGAGAAAAGCCTGTGTAAGCTCTTGAGGGCTGGGACGGTTTCGTTTTTGTCTCTGTAGCTCCAGCACCTAGCACTGTGTCTGGCATACAGTAGGTGCTTAATAAGTGCTTACTGAATTGCATCCAACGAACTACTTGGAACTCCCACCCCCAAACACTGTACATCGGGGTAGCTCCGATGGTTAGGAAATTACTGAGTCATCAGCCACCTCTAACTCACACCCACTGCTTCCACAGGTACAACTGGGCCCAAGCAGAACAAGACAGCTCCTCAAAAACACGCATTCAGCTATCACTCCCTGTCCCCCACCCCATATCGATTCCACCCTAGACCTCTCTTCACCAGACTTATTCTTCGTCTCTTTGATTCACGAACGGCGTGTTCTCCAGTCCCCTCCTATCCTGGTTGGCCTTGTGTAGATGTGAGATGGATTAATAATAATAATGATAGCTAACAGAATACTTTAAGGTTTACAAAAGACCTCACAAATATTCTCTCATCTGGTTCTCACAACAACCTGGTGCGTCAGACATTACTATTACCCCCATTTCACAGATAAGAAAACTGAGGCTGTTTGGGGACTTGCCCAATGCAAATGCCTAGGTGTGAGTCCAACTCGGGCCTTCTAGAAGCAAACCTTGTGTTCTGTCCACTAGGATACCAGATGCCAACGTCCTTACTGATGTCCTTCCTAGAAATGAGGCATGTAGAACTTGACACAATACCCCAGATGTGATCCATCCCTAGGAACTCTTGAGGAGCTTAGGAAATCTTTGTTGAGTGCCTCCCTGACCTTCCACCGATTGTGTAAACAGGGTTGGGGAGACAGGGCGTACCCAATTAACAAATCTGTAATCATATTTCATGTGCCAAAGTAGGAGGCCCTGACAACAAGCATTAATGCACCAACGTAAGGGAAATGGAATTTTCAGACCTGCTGATTATAAGAAAGATGGCACTTACGTTGTCTTTGACATTGCAGACGATTTTGGCATAGCATTTATTATTATCTCTTGATGGGAGGGTCCATTCCAGGGGCCAAAAGTAGCTGTGGTAGACCTAAGAAGCAAACCAACCATGTCAAACTGATCCCTACTGCAAATACAAACGTGCTTTCCGATATGACGACTGCAGCACGGGACATCCCACCACGTGGAAACCCAGCCATGAAGCAAATGACATTGAACTCACAGCCAGAGACTGGCAAGTATCAACTCGTCCCTTTAAATAATTATTCCTTTTTTTAGGTCAAGCTTCACACCCAGGTCTTTACCACCCCTGAACCTCAAGGCCTTTCCAGGAAAAAGGAAAGGGAAGGCCATGTGATGAATCATCTCCCTCTCACATTTTTAAAAATACACTCCTGTCTTGTCATCTCTTACGAATGACAAGAGGAGAAAGCGTAGGCAGGAATCGTTCTAACCATTACCTGCCTCTGTGGTTTGGATGCTTCCAAAAGCCATTTCCTTGCTCATAGAATTCACCCTGAGAGTTAGCCTGTAATTATAGGCATTGAGGCCAAAAAAGAAAAAATAAAGGAAAGAAAAAGATGACTGCCCTTCCTAATGTTTCACAAACATCAGAACAGGATGCCTGAAGACAATCAATTATTTGGCTCACGTTGCCAAGTCTTGGCCTTGAATTATACATCCTACTGTCGTTTTCAGAACACGTCGCGTCAGAGCCAAAGAACACGCTTGCAGATGGGCTACCGTAGCAGAAAAATATGGCAAGAAATCAGTAATCATTGCGTCAAGGGAGTTTACGTATGATTTTAGCCCTCTGCCCACACATTCGGACAATCTCTCGCATTGTTGCCAATGTGCTCGCCTTAAATCTCGCCATTTTCTTCAAAGGATTCGTGGGAGGGTGATAATCTCTGCTGATGTTGGCGTTTTAGGCTCAAGACTCAGGACTGTGTTGTGGGCTGGGGGAGGGTGGAGGTGGGTCAGCTCTCTCCAGGGTCCTGGAGGGATCTAATCCGTTCTGGAGTAAGCATGAAAAATCACGGGATGAGAGATAAGAGCTGGAAGGGTCCTTGTTGGCTGCCAAACCCAAACTCTTCATTTGAAGAAACCCAGATGATGGGAAGTGACTTGGGAATACAGGTTTACTGCTGGAGGGGGCCGGAGGGGCCATGCAGTGCGCTCCATCCACCCCTACTTTTACATATGAGAAAATGGAGGCGTGGAGAGGGACGTGATTCACATAGCTCATTGGAAGGCAGAGCTGAAATTCAAACCCAGTTCTAGAGCATGGGTTCTTTCCCTGGCACCATATTATCTAAAATGAGGAGGAGGTGGGTGGGAAGGACCCTTACCTCTATGTTTTCTTCTCCAAACCTCTCAATGGCTTTCTCTTCAGAGAGGCCACAAGCCCCATATTCCAAGGGAGTAAAC
>JAQQSZ010010505.1:0-12497 GCA_028646595.1 Phalanger gymnotis
CAGTATATTTTTCAGTATTTTTTTGGGTCTCCTTTAGCAAGTCATTGATGTGCTTTTCATGGTTTTCTCACATCCTTCTCATTTCTCTTCCCAATTTTTTCCTCTACTTCTCTAACTTGTTTTTCCAAATCCTTTTTGAGCTCTTCCATGGCCCGAGACCAGTTCATGTTTTTCTTGGAGGCTTTTGATGTAGGCTCTTTGACTTTGTTGACTTATTGTGACTATGTTTTGGTCTTCTCTGTCACCAAAGAATGATTCCAAAAGTCTGAGTCTGAATCTGAGTCTGTTTTCACTGCCTGGTCATGTTCCCAGCCAACTTACTTGATCCTTGAGTTTTTCAGCAGGGTATGACTGCTTGTAGAGCAAAGGGTACTTTGTTGAAAGCTTGAGGGGATGCGCTGTTGTTTTCAGAGCTATGACAGCCAGCTTTGCCACACCAGCACTCCTCCTTCCCCAAGAACCCCCAACCTGGACTGGACTCAGATCTTTAGCAGGCTCTTCACTCCTGGTCTGATCCGCCACTTAATTCCTCCCACCAGGTGGGCCTGGGGCCAGAAGCAACTGCAGCTGTATTTCTGTAGCTGCCAGACCTCTGCTGCCCTGGGGCTGTGGTTGAACTGCGAACTCTATCACCCTGTCCCCAGCAGCTTTTCCCACTATCCTTCTCTGTTGTCTTTGGTGTTTATGGGTCGAGATGTCTGTTAACTGCTGCAGCTCACTGATTCAGGGTGCTAGGGCCTGTTCTGCCCAGCTCCTGGTCTGGTTCATCTGCGCAGCCCACTCTGGGCTCTGCTCTGCTCCACTCCCAGCTCCGTGTGTGATAGACCTTACCTAGAGACCATCCAGGCTGTCCTGGGCTAGAGCCCTGCTTCCCTCTGCTATTTTGTGGGTTCTGCAGCTCTAGAATTGGTTCAGAGCCATTTTTATTGGGTTTTGGAGGGACCGGGAAGCTCATGCTAGTCCCTGCTTTCCAGCCACCATCTTGGTTCCACCACCCATCTGAGGCATATGTGAAGAGGGAAGGAAAGGCATTTCAGGCATGAGAGAGACCCTATGCAAAATCATAGATAGGTGATTGAATGTTTTCAGGAAAACTCCTTTGGTTGGAACATAAAGTGTGTGAGGGAAAGTGGCATATAATAGGACTGGAAAAGAAGGATGGAGCCAGATTATAGAGGATTTTAAATGCCAGAAGAACTTGTACTTGATCTTAGAAGTACTGGAAGTTTTTGGGTAGAGAATGACTTAGCATGGTGATTTAGGAACATTCTACTAGTTTGGCAACTGTGTAGAGGATGGTTTGGAGAGAAGGGAGACTTGAGGTCAGGACATGAAATAAGAGGCTGTTTACAGTCAACTACCTGAGGACTGATGATGTCATGCAGAAGAACAATGGTCTTGTATATGGAGAGAAAAGGACAAATGCAAACAAAACTTGGCAGGCATATAATTGAACATGCTGGGTGAGAGAAACTCAGGAAGGAATTGAGGTCTTTACAACATCTGTTGTTGTAAACCTAGATTCCTGGAAGGATGGTGGTGCTCTCAGTAGAGACAGAAAGTTCAGAAGAGGTATGTATTTGCAGGTAAATATAAAGACTTCTTGGACATTTTGAATCTGAAATGAATTACAGATCTATAAGACAGTTTGAGCTGATTTCTTGCTTGTGTTTCATGTTTTAATCTCTAAAACGGAGGTAGTCATCATTAACACCTTGAAAGCTCTTTATTAGAGATGATGAATGGCCTTCTATTTACTTCTTCAGTATTTTAAAAGGTCCATGCCTTTACTGGTATGAGTACCATCTACATCTACCAGTGTAAATTCAACCCTATCATTCCTCAGTAGGCAGCTTCATGGGCCATATTATCCTACAACATTTTTCACCTGTTAACTAGACTCTATGTATATATAGCTTAGGAGATCATAGAATGACAAACATATATTCTGTCACAGTGTTTAAAATCAGACTTTCCAAACTGCAAAGGACTTCAGCCATCTAGTCTAACCCTTATTCCTCAAAGAATCCCCTCTGAAACATAGCTAACAAGTGATAACCCAATCTTTGCTTGGAAGAAGTAAGGAGAGGGGAGAGGGGGAGCATTACCTAAATGATGCAGCCTCTTCTACTTTGGGATAGTTCTGATTGATGGGAAGTCAATCAATTTCTAATCAAAATCCTACCTTGCAACTCTCAGTCATTGTACCAAAGCCTTTCTCTGTTGATGAGATCTGCCAGAGATAATTCTCTGCTGGCCTAGTCTTCAAGAACTTAGGGGCACCTTACATATCAGCACAAGGCACATAGATAGGATATTAGTGTCAGATCATTATATTATTTCTTTTAAAATGTTATATAATCACTTTATCTGGGAAATTTTGTGAGCAAAAGCTCTTAGTGCTTTGTGTCCTGGAACTGCAACACAAAGGTAAATTAAGTGACACCTTTGTAGATTCCCATTTTAACCAAAAAGTGATCAGTGTTCTTTCTACATTTGCCAAGAATGTCTTTTCTCTAAAAAAGTTACAGGCAGAATAAAGGGAGGATAATGAACTTTTTTTTCAAATATTTCAAGCGATGGATTTTCTCATTCCGAACAGTGTATCTTTGTAGAAGGTCATATTAAATTGTGTGTGTACATCAAACAGAACTGTGTGTCTTTAGGCAAGTACATAGAAAGAAATAGGAAGGTCTGCTGCTTTGATTTTTCTTTCTTTTTTTCTTTTTCTTTTTTTTTTGTCATGAAGCCTTAGCTGTTTTTTTTTTTAATTTTTTTTTTTGTTATTGACATTCAGATGGAATTGAACCAGAGGAATTTTCTGGTCAGCAGAAGAAAAACGCAATCCGATAGAAATCAAAAGAAGCCAGTGATAGTTCCTGACAACATCCCAGTGTGTTCGCTTTCCCATCCCAGCTGTCAAAGTGATGTAATCAGAAATAAAGTGCATTTTTTGATAAATGCCTCAGGGTAAATGTAGCTCTCACACATGATATTACAGTATCCCTCTGTTTTTGTTCCTTGGAAACAAAGGCCTTCATCTTGAAATGCCTTCACATTAGCTGGTTTTCAAAAGATGAGAGAAAAAAATAGTACATCAGACTTGGCTGCTCTAACAGGTGATCATATTATGTCTTATTTCCCTAATCCCCAAACAACTAAACATTAACATGTTTTGCCCTGAGTAACCGGATATGACATGGAATGTGAAAGAACATATTGTAGGTGCAGACAGCTCTTCCCAAAGTAAATTAAAATGGCATAGGTTTGAGAGAAAAAAAAAACATGCCAGTAGGAAGCTGCTTTCCATCTGCAGAACTTAATCTGCACAACTGACAAAATAATCAGACATCAGGAGCAAAATGGTGACCCATTAAGTGAAATAGGGACTGGAGCACAGAGGCATGCAAGTGAACATGTGGATAGGCTAATGAGCTCCTGTGAAGCTGTAAAAACTGGGCCTACTCATGGGAAGATTTTGTGAGGGCTGCTAAAAGATCATGTCTGGGTTGACAGGATGTCAGAAGGTGAAGGAAATTGCCATGACCATGGAAATGCTAAGGAAGAAGAGATAAATGTGTATAGTATTCAATGTCTTCAGTGTTTTAGACACATTGAGAGAGGTTCAGTGGTCAGTTCAGGGGGTGTTCATCTTGCTGTATGCTGCCCTTTTCAGATTCTGTCTAGAGTGCTGGGCTCATTTCTGGTCTCACACTTTAGGAAATAAATTGATGAAATGGAAATGTGTCCAGAGGAAGACAACGAGGATAGGAAGTGAACTGGAAACTGTGATAAAAGAATAGATTGCAAATATTTAGATGGGAGAAGAGAACATTTGGTGGGGGCAAAGAGGTGACCATCATTTCAGACTACACATCTTTGAAGGAATGGTGTCTGGAAAACTTATTCTGCTTGGGTGCAGGGGACAAAGCTAGTATGAATAGATTAAAAATTACAGGGGGATAATATGAGGAAAATCTTCCTGTGTTTAGAACTGTCCAAAATTTGAATGGGTACCTCTGGGAATAGGGAGTTCTCCTGCACTGTGTGGTGAACAGGGGGCTGGTGGCTGCAAACAGTAATTTATTTTGTTTATCCCTGACTTTCATACCCACCTTTGCATCGTGTCTTAATCATCACTTGTTGGAAAAAGAAACTGGACATTTGAAATAATATTTTCTATTTTTAATGGTAGTTTCACATGCCTTTCCTTTTTTTTTGAGCTGTAAAACAAAATTTTAAGTTGTACTTTCAATCATGTTATAGCTTTTTTACAACTGCTCACTTACACTTCATTGATATACAGACTTGCCCTTTATAGATACACAGATGGAAGATTACTTTGAGGCCATCTAATCCAATCTCTTCCTTTTATAGGTGAAGAAACTTAGGACCAAAGAAGTTATTTAATTTATTTAACTTCATACAGTACATAAGTAACAGGGTGTCTGACTCAAAATCCAGCATTGTTTTCACCATACAGTGTTCCAGTCTAAAAAAAAGAAACTTGTATTGATGTTTCTTTGGCTATGACTAGACACAAAGAGGATCAACATGATAGTATGACAAAGGTCTGCAAAATCTTAAACTGAATGTCTTTAGTAGGAAGAAATTTCAGGTCAATTCTAGACATAGAGTCAGATGACCTCGCTTTTAATCATGGGTCTTTCATTAATATCCTGTGTAACCTTAAAAAAAATGTCACTCGATCTCCCTAGAACTCAGTTTCCTCTTATATAAAATGAAGTTGCATCATATGATCTCTAAATCTTCAAAATCTAAACTGATGTTCTTATGATTTTTTTTCAAACTAATGAACAGTGAACAAGCAGTATGGTACAGTGGTTTGAAGTATTTAAATTGAAGTCAGAGAGCCAAGAAGCCAAAATACTAATAGCAACTTAGCTGAATTCTCCCAACATTCCTCTCCAAACAACTTTAAAACAACACCTCAAATCATAGATCTAAAGAAAGGTTTGAAAGAGACATTTTTCCAGCCCAAGACAACTTAGGAGGTCAGTGGATTTGTGACTCGAGGGTGGAAGCTGACCCAGAGTGCAGCACACATATTGCAACAACAGCAGTAGCCTTGGAAGCAGTTGCAACAGTGGCAGCAGCACCTTTAGGAACTCTCAGCTAAGGGGGTTGGATAACTGATCAGAAAGATTCCAAGGGACCCTTTGATGTCACTGAGTACAGGGGGCCTGGTCACAGCTCCAGGAACAAGAAGAGTGTTAGGAACTGTGACTACAAAGGAACAAAGAGCTTTCTTAACTAAAGACCAGAACACAGGCCAAGAGAACAATGACCACACCTCTCCTTGGATCATACTACCTTGGAAGCACTGAAAACCAATAGACCCCCAGAACTAGCTCTGAAAACAGCAGCAGAATAAAACCCAGAAGCTTGGGACAGTGCCGCTCTACCTGGGGAGCTGAGCCCAACTTTAACATAAAAAGTCGTGAAATTGGTTTGAAAAATAATCAAACAACAACAGTGACAAAACCTGACCACAAAAAGCTACTATGGTGACAAGTAAGATCAAGACACAAATTTGAAAGAAGACAGTGATTTCAAAAAAGATACAAGCAAAGCCTCAAAGAAAAAAAATGTTAATTGGACACAAGCTAAACAAAAATTCCTTGGAGAGATAAAAAATTATTTTAAAAATCAAATGAGTAGTAAAAGAAAATAAAGAAAATAGATCGAAGGAAGAACATTATGAACAGAATGGTAAAAGAAGTACCAAAATACTGAAGAAAATAATGCCTGAAAACAATTTGCCAGATGGAAAAAGAAGTTCAAGAACTTATTGAAAGAAAGAACTTTTTAAAAAGCTGAATTGGGCCAATGGAAAAACAGCTACAAATCTTCACAGAAGAAAATAATTACTAAAAAATTAGAACTGGGCAAGTCAGCTGATGGCTCAATAAAACATCAAGAAATAATCAAACAAAGTCAAAAGGATGAAAAAATAGAAGGGACTGTGAAATATTTCATCAGAAAAACAACTGACCTGGAAAATAGTTTGAGGAGAGATAATTGAAAAATTATTGGACTACCTGAAAGCCAAGATGAAAACAAAATAAAACAAGCCTTGACATCATATTCCAAGAAATTATCAAGGAAAATTGTATAGGTATCTTAGAACCAGAGGATAAAATAGAAGTGGAAAAAATCCACCAATGATGTCCCAAAAGAGATCCCAAAATGAAAATTACCAGGAATATTATAGCTAAATTCCAGAGATCTCAATTCAAGGAGACAATATTGCAAACAGTCAAATATCATGAAGCCACAATCACGTTCATGCAAGATTTAATAGCTTCCACATAAAGAAAGAAACAAAAAATAAAACCAACCAAAAACCCAAACAAAACCCTAGAAGGCTTGGAATATTCCAGTAGTCAAAGGAGATAGGATTGCCACCAAGAATAACTTATCCAGCAAAACTATTTATGTTCCTTGGGGAGTGTGGTATAGGGGGTAAGTGTGGAAGGGGGCAGGGAGGAATTGACAATTTAATGAAAAAGAGGATGTTCAAGCATTCCTAATGAAAAGCCCCGTGTTGAATAGAAAATTTGACATTCAAACACAAGACTCAAGAGAAACATAAAAATATAAACATAAAAGACACATCATAAGGTTCTTCAAGCTAAACTGCTTACATTTGTATATAGGAAATAAAATGATACTTGTAACTGTAAAAAAAACTGCTAAGGGGAGTTAGAATGAGTCTTCATAGACATATCATCTGGTTCTGAGCTCATTATGGTGAATTGATCTCCACAAATAAATTAGGAGAGAGAAATAGGGATGCACTGGGAGAAGGGAGAAGGGATGGGGAAGAATGAGGAAAATTATCTCATGCAAAAGAGGCACAGAAGGAAGAACTTTTATGGTGAAGGGGGAACATATGTGGCAATGCATGAACCTCCTTTTGGTATGTAAATGTTTTGTATTCACAGAGAAATAGGAGAGGAAGACAATAAGAGAAAGGGGTGTATATAGAAGGGAGGATGAAAGAAGGGAGGCAGTGATCAAAAGCAAAACAGTCTTTTGAAAGGGGATGGGAGAGAGACAGAGAGAGAGACAAGAGAGTGGTAGACAGACAAGGATAAACAGGGAAAAATAGGATAGAGGGAAATACAGTTAGTAATCATAAGTATAACTGTGAATGGGATGCATTCATCCATAAAACAGGAGGAGACAGAAGAATGGACTAGAAACCCAGAATCCATCAGTGTGTTGTTTACAGGGAACACACTTGAAACAGAGACAGACACATTGAGTAAAAGTAAGGGGCTGGAGCAGAATCTATTATGCTTCAGCTGAGGTAGAAAAAGGCAGGGGTAGTTCTCTTGATCCCAGATATAGCAAAAACAAAAATAGATCTAATTAAAGAGATAAGCAGAGAAACTATATTTTGCTAGTAGATATCATAGACAATGAAGTAGTATCATTAATAGTAAACATACATTCAACAAATGGCATAACATCCAAATTTTTAAATAAAAAGTTAAATGAATTATGAGAGGAAATGGAAAGTAAAACTATACTAGTGGGGGACATCAACTTTCTCTTCTCAGGACTAGATAAATCTAACCACAAAACAAATAAGAATGAAATTAAGGAAATGAATAAAATTTTAGTACAGTTGGATATGATTGACCTCTGGAAAAAAATTGAAAGGCAATAGAAAAGATAATATTTTTTTCTCAGCTGTACAAGACATCTTCACAGAAATTGATCAGGTCTTAGGGCAAAAAAACTTCAGAAAGGTGAATAAAATCAGAAATATTATCTATTTCAGACCATATGCTGTAAAAATTATACTCAATATAGGGCCTTGGAAACGTAGATTCAAAATTAATTGGAAACTAACTAATCTAAGACTAAAGAATGAATGGGTCAAAAAAGAAATTATAGTAATAATCAATAATTTCATTAAAGAGAAAATGATGAGAGAGTATTCATATGTATGTCAACATTTACATCAATAAAATAGAGGAAGAGAGGATGAAATTTTTTAAAAACCTAGAGAAAGAACAAATTAAAAATCCTTAATTAAACATCAAAATGGAAATCCTGAAAATCAAAGGAGAAATTAATAAAATTGAAATTTAAAAAGTTGAAATTATAAATAAAACTAGAAGGTGGTTTTATTATAAAATAAAAAAGGTAAAAGTTGGTTAATTTCATTAAAAAGGGAAAGAAAAACATATTGCTGGGGCAGAGCAAAGACAGTTCTGTGAAATGAGGGAACTACTGGAACTCTCTCAAAAATTCCATCAGATACATCTAAAAAAGTGAACCTGAGTAGATTTGAGAGAGTTAGAAGCTACTAGTAGACTGAGGAGACAGGAGCGCTGGGCACGTGGAATGGCACCAGACCACAACAACATGGATAGCAAGTGTGCCAGTCTGGGAGAATGCTGGGTGAGCAAAATACAGGAACAGGAGCAGGCCCAGGGCAGAAGTACTGGCTATGGTGGCGAATGTGCCCCAGGCCACTCAGCCTAGGACCGGAGTCTGTTAGAGCTATGGGAAATACTAGTGCAGAACCTGTGGCCATGGGAGCAGCTACCCCTCAGGCCTCCAGCCCACACAAGGTCTAAAGGTTCGAAAATCACCTTCTTGAACTTCTGGGAGCAATAATGGCCAGGCAAATTGGCTCTCTCCTTTTCCTCACCCAGAGAATACTGTCTCAGGAGAAACAGAGGAGCCTGAAGTGGGGCTTCAGTAGCTTTTTGCAAGAGAAGCTGGAGAGAGGGCCCTTTTTGTGGTGGCAGAAGGAGACTAGTGCAAGAAGAGAGGTATCTCAGCAGGCCTTACCTCAGAAGAACAATGAGAGTTCCTGAGGCCGAGGGGGGTGGAGTTAGCAAATGTCAACACTCGGACCTCAGACATGCCTTTGCACAGCTGGAGAAGTGGCAGACATGAGCACAGACAATGTCTGAGAAGACCTGTGCTGTAGAGCAGTCCAGGGGAAGAAGAGACTTCAAGTAGACAGAACACTCCTCTCCCACACCTCACAAACCCAGAGGCCATAGCACACAAAGCCAGTGAGCAGATCTATAGCTCCCAACACAAGAAGCTTGCGACAGAGAAGCCAGGGTGGGGAAACAAAACAAAACACCATGAAAAAGCATACAAAAAGTCAAAGATTATTGATTCCTATTACTGAGACAGGGAAGATCAAAATACCAATTCGGAAGAGGACAGCACGGACATTATACACATCTGAAACCTCAAAAGGGAATGCGAACTGGCCTCCAACCCAAAAAACATCCCTGGAAGAACTCAAGAAGGACTTTAAAAACCAAATTAGAGAGGTAAAAGAAAAAATGGAAAAAAAATCACTCATGAAAACAAATCTTTAAAAAGTAAAATTGGCAAAATGGTTAAGGAGATTAATAATATAAAGGGAGCAAATGTCTCAATGAAAAGCAAAATCAACCAAATGGAAAAGGAGATAGAGAAGCTAAAGGAAGAAAACAATACATTAAAAATTAGAATTGGGAAAGTAGTAGTTAATGACTCTATGAGACATCAAGAATCAGTCAAATGAAATCAAAAGAATGAAAAAAAAATAGAAAAAAAAACATGAAATATCTGATTGGAAAAACAACTGACCAGAAAATAGATCCAGGAGAGATAATCTAAGAACTGTTGGTCTAACTGAGAGGCATGATGAAAAAAAGAGGCTGGACAGCATCTTCCAAGCAATCATCAGAGAAAATTGCCCTCTGGTCCTAGAACGAGAGGGTAAAATAGTCACTGAAAGACTCCACTGATCCCTCTCCCCCACTCCCCCAAAAGAGATCCCGATTAAAAACTCCAAGGAATATTGTAGCCAAATTCCAGAATTATCAGGTCAAGGAAAAAATACTGCAAAAAGCCAGAAAGAAACAATTCAAATATCATGGAATTACACTCAGGATCACACAGGATCTTGCAACTTCTACTATAAAAGGAAGGAGGAATTGGAATATGATATTCTGAAAGGCAAAGGAGCTTGGACTACAACCAAAAATCAACTATACAGCAAAATTGAGCATAATTTTTCAGGCAAGGAGATGGATATTCAATGAAATAAGGGAATTCCAGACCTTCCTTATAAAAAGGCTGGAGTTCAATGGAAAATTTGATCTTCAATACAAAACTGAAGGAAGACATAAAAAGGCAGGCAGAGGGAAAAAAAAAAACAACGTTATTCAATAAGGAAAAATTGTTTACATCCTTATATAGTATTACATTGATTTATATATGTCATATATATATATATATATATATGTCAATCTTGAGAATGGTACAGTTATTATGACAATTGAAAGGTATACTCACAGACCGAGGGTGTCAGCATAAAATAACTGATGTGATGATAAAAACATAATTAAGGGGTAAAAAGGGATTGTTCTGGGAGAAGAAGGAAGGAAGAAGTAGAAAAGGGTAAATTATGCCACATGAACAAGCACAAAAACATAGAGGGAAAGAAAGGAGAGAGAAAGGCAATGTTTGAGTTTTACTCTCTTTAGATTTGGTTCAAGGAGGGAATGACATACTCTGATAACTATAGAAATCAAATATGTCCTGCAGGCAGTAGGAGGGGAAACGGGAAAGAAAAGTAGGAGGTGGATAGAAGGGAGGGAAGTAGCAGCAAGGGGAAAACTGTAAGATAAGGGAGTGGTGTCATTAGGGAGGTAAAACTGAGGAAGACAGTGGTCAAAAGCAAATCTCTTTTGAGGGGTGGAATGGAGAAGGGAGGGAAAAATGTATAAATGGGGGTGGATAAGATGTAGAAAAAGACAGATAGTAATCATATTTGTGAATGTGAATGGAATGAACTGTCCCATAAAACAGAGGTAGATAGCAGAATGGATTAAAAACAATAATCTTACAATATGTTGTTTACAAGAAACACATTTGAAACAGGGGGATACACGCAGGGTAAAGGTAAAATGCTGGAGTAGAATATATTGTGCTTCAGCTAAAGTAAAAAAAGGCAGGGGTTGCAATCCTAATCTCAGACAAAGCAAAAGCAAAGATAGATGTAATTAAAAGAGATAAGGAAGGAAACTATATACTGCTAAAAAGCACGATTGAAAATGAAGCAATATCATTGTTTAACATATATGCTCCAAGTGGTATAGCATACAAATTCTTAAAGGAGAAGATAAAGTGAGTTATAGGAAGAAATAGACAGTAAAACAATACTAGTGGGGGACCTTAACTTCCCCTCTCTAAACTTGATAAATCTAACCTCAAAATAAACAAGAAGTTAAGGAGGCGAATAGAATTTTAGAAAAGGTAGATACGATAGACCTTTGGAGAAATTTGAATGGGGATAAAAAGGAATATACATTTTTTTTTTCTCAGCAGTACATGGCACATACTCAAAAATTGACCATGTGGGGGCAGAGCCAAGATGGTGGCTGGAAAGCAGGGACTTGCATGAGCTCCCCGCCAGGTCCCTCAAAAACCTATAAAAATGGTTATGAACCAATTCTAGAACTGCAGAACCCACAAAATAGCCAAGGGAAGCAGGGATCCAGCCCAGGACAGCAGAGCTCAGTGTGGGTGGTGGCAGGACCAACCAGACCAGGAGCCAGGTGGAACAGGCCCTAGCGCCCTGAATCAGTGAGCTGCGGCAGTTACCAGACTTCTCAACCCACAAACACCAAAGAGAACAGAGGTTAGTGGGAAAAACTGCGGAGGACTGAGTTGGTGGTTTGCCACTGCTCCAGGGGTAGCAGGGGTGGAGCAGCTACAGAACTACAGCTGCAGTTACTTCCAGCCTCAGGCCCAGCTAGTGGGAGGAATTAAGTGGTGGATCAGATCAGGAGTGCAGAGTCTGCTTAAGATTTGCATCAGGTCCAGGTTGGCAGCTCTTGGGGAAGGAGGAGTGCTGGTGTGGCAGAGCTGGCTATATAGAAATAGCTCTGAAATCAACAGCGCATCCCCTCAAGCTTGGAACAAAGTACTCTTTGCTCTACAAGCAGTCATACCCCTACAAAAAACTCAAGGGTCAAGTAAGTTGGCTGGGAACATGACCAGGCAGTGAAAACAGACTCAGATTCAGTCTCAGACTTTGGAATCTTTCATTGGTGACAGAGAAGACCAAAACATACAGTCAGAAGAAGTCAACAAAGTCAAAGAGCCTACATCAAAAGCCTCCAAAAAAAAAAACCATGAACTGGTCTCAGGCCATGGAAGAGCTCAAAAAGGAGTTGGAAAAGCAAGTTAGAGACATACAGGAAAAATTGGGACAAGAAATGAGAATGATGCAAGAAAACCATGAAAAACAAGTCAATGACTTGCTAAAGGAGATCCAAAAAAAAAAAAACCACCAAAAAATATTGAAGAAAACAACACCTTAAAAAATAGACTAACTCAAATGGCAAAAGAGCTCCAAAAAGCCAATGAGGAGAAGAATGTCTTGAAAAGCAGAATTACCCAAATGGAAAAGGAGGTCCAAAAGACCACTGAAGAAAATA
>JAQQSZ010010506.1:0-12497 GCA_028646595.1 Phalanger gymnotis
TATTGCTATTGACCTCTTGGAATTCCACAGCATGGAGAGCGATAGACAGGGAAACGATGAGTTCCAGGGACATAGTAGGTGCTTAACAAATGATTATTGATTGATAAACATACCTAAGCATCTATTATGTGCCAGACATGTAGGGAAGTTGAGTCTAAAAGTCTCCAAATGGGTTCAAGCTTGCTCCCATTGTCCAGGCCAACATGCAATGACTGGATATGGTACAAAATATGATTTAAGGATACTGAGTCACTGGAAATGATAACACGTAAATCAAAATGATCTGCAGCTAAGGCAGCATTTCCTAGGTTCTTAGCATTAAACTAACCAATGAAAGATTCTTATAACTCCTTAACAGTTCCCATCACCACACCCAAAAAACCTAATCAGAATATTTCAGGCATTCCTCTGACCCTGACCTCTGACAGTAGATTGAGTGACTGGTCTGGAATCAGGAAGACCTGAGTTCAAAAATCCAGCCTTAGACACTTACTAGCTGTGTGACTCTGGGCAAGTTGCTTAACCCTATTTGCCTCAGTTTCCTCATCTGTAAAATGAGCTGGAAAGGTAAATAGCAAACTACTCCAGTATCTTCATCAAGAATACCCCAAAAAGGGATCATGAAGAGGCAGATACATCTTAAAATGACTAAACGACAAAATAATCTTGCCTTCTATTTCTCCAGGGATCTTCTATTTGACAGGGATGAACCAACAGAGAAGACTATGATGCACCAAAAGTGAAGGTAAGAACCATCTATGTTTCCATAGGCCCTGTCTCATTTTCATTAGGCTTATCCTGACTTTATTTAGGGGATAACTGTATAATACTGATTAACATGAGGAAAATGCTTTTTAAAAACCCAGCTCTTTTTTTTAAGTGCAAAAATTATTTTAACTTAGTCTTTCATTACTTGTCTCCCTTCAAATTAAATGGCTTGATTTGAGAACCATGTTCTCAACAGCTATATAATACACCAATTGTTGTTTACGATTGAGTTGGATTACAATTTGCACTAGTAAAGGGATTGGACACATCCACTGATACATCTATCAAAAAGCATTTACTAAATGCTTACCATGTGAAAAAAATTGGGGATACAAGAAATGGAAAGTGTCACTTCCCTAAAGGAAAGAGTTTCCATTCTAAGAAGGGAGAGAATATGTGTGTGTATATAAACATATATGCACAAATCTTTGTATAAATATATATATATATGCATACATACATATATACGTGTGTATGCACACACACAGAGCATGAAAAACAGAAGAAACAAGAGAATCTTGTAGGTATTTCAGATAGACCTCCTGCAGAAGATAATGACTGAGATAAATCTTGAAGGAAGCCATGGATTCTAAGAAGCAGAGATCACAAAGAGGAGTATTCTAGACATGGGGACAACCGGTTCAAAGTCACAGAGATGGGAAATGAAGTTTCATGTGCTAGGAACAAGAAGGAATGTTTGCACAGACCATAGCATGCAAGGATGCAGGTAATGTATATTAAAGCTGGCAAGGTAAGATGGCGCCAGGTTGTGAGGTTGTGAACAGAAGACTCTCTATTTGATTGTAGATATGATAGGAGCCACCAGTGTGGGCTCAGTAGGGGATCTTCCACACTTTAGGAAAATCTCTTTGGCAGCTGAGTGGTAGATGAGAGGAGAAACTTGAGACAGGGTGACCAATTAGGAGGCTATTGTGATAGTCCAGGTGAGGAGTGATGAGGGCCTGAACTTAGGGTGGTGGTCTTTGAAAGTGAAGAAAAGAAGGCATATATGAGACAGAATAACTTAGATGTGACAAGAGATAGAATATGTGGCAGGACTGAGAATAAGCCATTGAGAAGGACATCAAGATTGCAATTCTAAGTGGTCAGAAACATGATGGTGCCCTCAATAGAAATAGGAAAGGAGAGGGAAAAAAGATATTGAATAATATATAAGACCTGAACACTAACCAAGGAAAGACATCTGGCAAGGAGTCAGAGCTTAGATCTTCTTTTGGGGGCACTTTGAATAAGGGACTGAGAAGTGCCCGATTGCCTTAAGTCTATAAGTTGGCACGATGGTTTCGAAAAGAAGAGTCTGATTAGGTAGAAGGATGTAGTATGTCTTTAGAGGGTTTTAAAAGGGTTTAGAGCATTGAACCTGAAGTGAGAAAACACGAATTTGAATTTGGGCTTCACCATTTAGTAGCTATGGCTACCTCTCTGTGGATAAGTATGAGCCTCAGTAAAATAGGGATAATAAAAACTGCACTGCTTAATTCATGAAAGTGTTGTAAAAGCCCATTAGATAAGCTAATTATAAGCCAGAAAAGCCCTTTATCCCAACAATTCCTGTCCTGGGGCACTAAGACTCAAATTGGTAGTTACTTCACTGGGCTGCCACATCTAGGCCAAGCTCTAAGTATGATTCATTTCACTTCATGGCCCTATTTTCATCACCAGGTGCAGAAATCAACCCCTGAAGGACGTAATCATTTATTTCCTCCTCCTCTGGGGCTCCATTATCCTAGGAAGTGGTTTTCTCAGTGTATCACTACAAGCAGGCTTCAGCTCCAGTCAAATCCTTTGGTTACCCACTCTTCCCCTGTTCCATTTCAGAAATAGTAACCCAATCAACTCTGTTATTGCTGCTGGAAAGAGCATGTCAGTACTGACCAGTAACTCCACCACCATTCCTGTAGCTTTCTCGATCAAAATTTCCCTTCCCCATTCCCGTATAATTGTGATCTGCTCCATTCAAAAGTAAACTTATTGAGAGCATGGACTGCCTTTGCTCAGCACCTTGTGATTCACAAATGCTTTTCATTCCTCTGTTCTTTCATTGTTCTTTGATAGGCATTAATATATGAAACATGCAAGTTCTCTACTGTATAGCAAATAATCTATTTGTGGGGAGGGGTGGGGAGTTTCCCTGGAGAAAGCAGAGGATCCAGGAAGAAATCATTTAAATAACAATCCGTAGCCATAAAAAATATATTTTATTCCAGATACGAACACATATGAGTATGTGAAAGGACACCAGAATGAGGGTGGTGCATGGAAAGATGAGTAGTCTAGTGTTATTTACAGGAAAGACTAGAAACTTTCCATAAAAGGGAGTATGGTAGAGGGTATGAGTACTTAGCCTCAAAAAGACCTGGGTTGGAACACTATTTTATATATTTAATAACTGGTAGACCCTGGCAAAGTCACTTAACCTCTTTGAGATTAAATTTCATTGGCTATAAATGTGGAAATAATCACAAATCAATCAATATTTATGAAGCTATTATTGTATGTCAGACACTAGGCTAAGTGCAAGGGATAGAAAGAAAAGTAAAAAGAATCCTGGTCCTCAAAGCATTCTTATAGAGCAGACCACACACACACACACACACACACACACACACACACACACACCCCTTAAGAATAGATGGAAGTTGGTCTTAAAGGGGAAGGAACCAATATGGGGAAGGGGGTTCCAGATTAAGGCTTCTTTTGAAAGTGATATTTGGACTGAGTCTTAAAAGATGTCAGATAATAATCAGCTTTAATAATCACATTGACATTAACTCATTTAGCAAGCACTATTAAGTTCCTCCTAGGTCTCAGGAACTATGTTAGGCACTAAAGATATAAATACATAAACAAAATAGTCTTTGCCCCTCAAGAAGCTTACACTCTATAGGAGAAATCCATACACATTTAAAAAGATACCAAATACACTCAAAATATATACAAGGGAATTTGGGGAGTGGGGTTTAAACTAAGCTCTGAAAGAAACTTGAGATCTAGGAGTCAAGGGTGACGGGCAACACGTTTCAGGCATAG
The DNA here is from genome assembly GCA_028646595.1 of Phalanger gymnotis. Lineage (NCBI taxonomy): Eukaryota > Metazoa > Chordata > Mammalia > Diprotodontia > Phalangeridae > Phalanger > Phalanger gymnotis. The sequence goes on from JAQQSZ010010506.1 coordinate 3,820, forward strand.
GGTAATGGCCTGGGCAAAACTTAGAGACAGATAATACAATATCATTATGGAAGTACAAAGTGAAAGCCAGTTTGGCTAGACTTTAAAGGTAATGAAGGGGGTTATAATATACAGTAAAACTGGATAGGCGGACCAGAGCCAGTTGTAATGGACGTCAAATGCCAAACAGGAGATCCTACAGGTAGCAAGGAACCAATGTTATTTATTGAGCAGAACTATATTCCTGATATGATCAAAATTGTACTTTAAGAATGTCAGCTTTGCAGATATGTGGAGAATGGATGAGGGAGCTGAGATTGGGCAAGCATTTCAAAGGCTATTTTAATAGTCCAGGAATGCAACGACAAGGGCTTAAGATTGGTGTAGAGGCCATATGAGTGGAGAGAAGGGAACAGATAAGAACCTCTTTGTGAAAGTAGAATCCTTACAGGAGATAATGCATGTAAAATGCTTTGAAAGCCTAGAAGTGCCATATAAATATGAGATGTTAGTCCATAAAAGATGGGTAAAAGTGAAAAAAAATGAATATCTTAATGCTGTTAGAAGATGTGGGGAAAGTCAACCAAGGAATAAGGCTATTTTTTTCCCTCTCTGTCCTGAAAAGCACTGGGAAGCAGTACAGCACTGCCCAGAGATGTGGCCTCAAGTCCCACTTCGGACATACTGCTTGTGGCATCCTGGGCAAGTCTCTTCACTTCTTAAGATTTGAAAAAGCCCTAAGCCTTTGAATCACCTCTCTACACTGCTGAAAGGAGAGTCCTCTCCAAGAGCTGCTTACACCAATGAAAACACAGATAGGTTAAATGACTTACCCAGGGTCATAAAGCTAGGATTTAAACTCAGGTCTTTCTGACTCCTGATCCAGCATTCCATCTCCTTTGCCACTTAGCTGCCTACTATAGGAGATTTTAGCCACTGGTGCCTTTACTTCAAAATGCACCTGATAGCTGCTCTGTATGTAAAGTGTCTATACTGTACTTGTTTAGCTAGGTGGCACAGTGAATGTAGCACTGGGTCTGGAGCCAGAGGATCTGAGTTAAAAGCTGGCTTCAGACTAGCTATATGAGCCTGGGCAAGTCACTTAAACTCTGCCTGCCTCATTTGCTCAACTGTAAAATGAGGATCACAACAGCATCTGCTTCCCAGGGTTGTTATGAGAATCAAATGAGATGATATGTGTAAAATGCTTCGCGTAGTGCTCAATCCATAGGAGATATATAATAAACGCTTGTTCCTTTACTTTCCATTTTGAAAACAAGGGAAATATGGAACAGTCACTAAGTGACCCATCCAGAGTCAAAGTGCCAAAATCAAAGGTAGAATTTGAACTCATATCTTCTGACTTCAAGTCCAACATTCTGACTCCCCCCCGGGGTTCCTCTCATTTACAATGGCAGTTGGAGAAGAGTACATTTTACAGATTCTTCCTGCAGATTTATAGAGAATCGAAACAGGCTGAAATAAAAGAGAAAATTTCTGATGCAGATGGTCCCCTCCGTAGTTGGCAATTAGCATGCATGTAATACCCTAATATGCATGCAGTAGGAGCAGAAGAACACTGGGGGTTAGAAGGGCACCAAGCTGGTGGTGTTATATTCATTATAACTCGGTGTTTAAATGTAATTAATATCGGTTTGGTATGAAGTTGCCGTGAGGAGAATTCTCATTTTTCACAGTCATGATACCAAGATTCTAAACAAGGACAAATTTTTTATTCTTATCTTAAAACTTGCTGGCTGGAAAGCAAAGCTGGCATACATATATAGACTCAGGAGTAGAAGGGACCTAAGTGGTTATTTCCTTCATCCCCCCTTCTCATCTTACAGGTGAGGAAACTGAGGCTAAGAGGTACCAAATGACTCATACACATGATGAAGTATAAAGGAAGAGATCCAGGATAATTGGGAAGTTTTTCCCTACGTGTAAAATCAAGGTCAACTTCTCTCTCGCTTCTACCATGGATTCTGGTTCTTCCCTCTGGGGTCAAATAAACAGTATAATTGTAAATCCACTTGGCAGCTTTTCAAAAATTTGAAGAAAAAAATCACGTTCCCATTGAACCTACTCAGCCAGGTTTAACACGCTTTCAACTTATCTTCCCTTGATATTTGAGAAAGGACATTGATCTAGTTGGGATTGGAAAGGAAATCACTTTTCCTATACGGATTTACCCAGAGGGACTCTAAACTACCTTCCAACTCTGAAATCCATGACTTGGTAGCCTTGAAATAAATTCCTTCAGGGCACTGGTTTTCCTATACTTGAAATGCTCCAACTTGTCAATATCATTCCAGAACTAGCACAGCGCTTACACATAGATAAGCACTAACTGGGTGTTTCCTTCTTTTCCATTTCGTATGTGAGGAAACTGAAAAACAAAGTGGGTAAGTGACCTATCCAGAGCCATAATGCTAAGATCAAAACTGCTTTTCCCATATCAGATATTTATGAAATTTGTGTTGAATGAATGAAGTGTCCTGTTCTAAAATTCTATCCTTTTAAACTCAGTACAATAGAGATTAATTGTTTTTTTTTACAGAACATGATGGAGGGAAGTCATGGGACTTGCTCAAGGTCATAATAGTTATTTGAGACCAGAACAGGTCTCCCATAACTCAGACCAAAACTTGCCACCCCACCCCCTGCAATTTTCCCTTTCATACAGATTTCATCCACATGCTGTCAGTTTCCACCTCTCTGGCTTCTTTTGTATCCTCCATCATATCTAGCATTTTAGGTACTTAATAAATGTGTGTTGAAATGAATATCCACAATTGTTCTGAAAGAATTACTTCTGTCAGGAGCCCAGTTGAGTTGAAGGGAAGGAGATCTTGATTATTTAATATTTGGCAGTTTTATGAAACAGAAGGCAGTTAATACACTTACAAGGATTAATGACAGAAAAATAAAACTATAGACAATCTATCTATCAAAGCAAAGAAGGAATAGGCCTTCATAATAACAACGTTATTGTTTTATTATGGTTGATAATACTAGTTAGCAGTTATATAGTTGTTACTCTACAAATATTATTACATTTTATTCTCACAACAACCTTTAGAGGTAGGTGTTATTATTATATACACATCTGACAGATGAGGAAACTGAGGCTGAGTCAAAGTGACTCTGACAGTCACATGGCTAGTGTGTGAGGCCAGGTGTGTTTCAGATTCCTTTTACGGTTTCTATGAATATCCCCTCACCCCAATAAATGGAAATAATGGAATTGATAAGATTCAGAGAGTAAAATGAAGACTTTGTGCAAGATCTCTTGTTTATTATTTACCTACATGACTACAAATAAGTTATTCAACCAAATCTGTTATTCTCTAGCATAGCCTGCGGTCCAGAACAAAGGCACTGAATTTAAATAAATTAGGTTGAATCTTGGGGACTTCTCAGTTACACTGCTGTTTTGGCTCTCATCCTCACCTGTATTTGCTTCTGAGAACATAAACACATACATACATACATACATACATACATACGTACGTACATACATACATACACACATATATACATATATGGAATAGTTAACCTAATAAAAAAATGAAAATCAGTGACAGAGGAGCAATAAATAATAAAAACAAAAACATCTCCCCCTCCCCCAGGAGCTCCAACTCCCAGAGATCGATAAAGTGCCCCCCTAAGTGGAAAGAATTTTAGATTGCTAAGACTCAACTAAGCTCTTCTCCCATTGGTCCCAACTTCCTCTATGTATTAAGGGATCTATAGAGGATGCAGGGTTGTATAAAGAAGTTAGTATTTTTTTTTGAAAGAAGCCAATTTAAATGAAGTTTGATGAAGTTAAAGGCAAGAGAGTGCTATAAGCTAAGCTGTGAAAGAAACAAAGACCCTTGAATCCTCAAAGAAGTAACTTATGAGCTTTAAAAACTCACCATATATTTTAAAATCTGAAAGGCCAAGTAGTTTGCAAAGACAACTGATAAAAGGAGATTTTTTTAAGCAATATAATCACTTTTCGAAAATGTTTTTCAGTTTGAATAATGAACAGGTTTTATTTAATATTTATTTAGCAAATTCAAGAAACATTTATTAAAAATCTCCTTTGTGTGAGACACTGATAATCACTGGGAACAAAGTGAAAAAATATCTGCTCACAAACACTTTAAATTTTAATGAGTCAACTTTAACTTCAAAGACAGAATGCATATGTTCCTTTTCAAAGATCAAATATTTTTATTCTAGAAATCAAATAATTTTGGCACCAGAATGTTAACTAGCTCAATTCCTCACCTCTACTTTCTCTATGCCCTTTATATATTTTCTTCATCCATTAGAATGTAAGCTTCTTGAGGGCAGGGGTCTATTTCCTTTGCTTGTTTTGTTTGTTTGTTTCTTGTTGTTGTTGTATCTCCAGTGTTTAGTGCCTGGCATATGCTAAGTGCTTAATAAAAATTTTACATATCAAAATCAGAAGTAAACTCTAAAGTCTGCCACAGCGTGAAAAGGAATGGTTGGATAATGGAGGCAGTCCCCACATCAGTGACATAATAAGCAATAGAATCTTAAAAGTAATTTTCACATATACATATATATATAATATGTAAGACATTACATGCATATGTATATGTGACTTTTCCTGACAAAAATGTGATACACTCACTATGGTGTGGACGTAGCATTGAGTTCTTGAAGGCTACATGCCTTGTGTCCATGCTTTGTCATTTTCTGCCCAATTGGAAGCGTTTTACATTTGTGACTGCTAACTGCGTATCCATCTTATAGGACCGTCAAAGGCTTGTCACCACAATGGCTACAGGATGATAAATTGATTGGCCAAAGCAACTATCAAAGTCAGCATAAATGAGTTATATAGAAGGTTCTATCCATATCGGTGGAGGAAATGCCCATATCAACAAAAATCATAGGGTTTGGAAGCATTATATTTCTAAGGTATAATGACAAAAAATTTATTTATATTATCAACTATATACCACCTATTTTAAAAGGGATCTAGGCTACTAAGTCTAATTGTTAGTCAAGTTTTAAAACTCTGGAGTTTATCACTATTTGCCCCAATAGGACACTTTTCACAGATGGATTACATATCATAACCAGAGATGCCCTGAGAATACTAGTCTCTATTCACTCCCTCCTCCTCTCACAGATTCATAGAATCATAAAATTTGAGAGAGGAGAACACAGTGGCCATCTTATCCAAACTTTATGCAAAAAAATATTCCCATCATAACATTCACTAAATGATCATCCAGGCTATGCTTGAAGAACTCCAAGGAGAAGGAATCTATCACCCCTCCTGATCTCCCATTTCTGACAGCTCTGATTGTAGTTAAGTTTTCCCTGACCTCAAGCCTAAAGGCCTTGCCTTTTGGCAACCTCTATGAATTGCTCCTCCTTCCATCTTCTGGGGTCAATGAGAATAAGTCTATCTAAATCTCTGAAATTCCTTTGTTTCCTTCAAGGCTCTGCCCTAAAGCTTCCTTTTACATGAAGCTATTTCTTACCCCCTTGAGCTTCTAGAGCCTTCTCACAAAATCACCATCTAGCTCTTTTATATGGGTCTAGGTTAGAATCTCTTCCAGCCAGATTATAACCCCTTGAGGGCAATGACCATTTCTTGTGCCCCCAGTACCTAACACATAGTAGGTACTTAATATATGTGCTGATTTATTGATGAATCACCATAGTTTACAAATTTATACACCCCCTACATTGCACCGTTCCAGCGGGAGTCACTTTTTCAAAGAAACAATCCCCTCTTTTCTTGGTCCTTTGATTATTCTGGAACCTTGTATAAAATTGAGGCCATTTATTGTTTATCTTAGCACTGAGTCTCTAGAGCTTAGACAAGGTCATAATGTCAATCTCTCTAGGGTTTGCTCATCATCCCAAAACAATAGATCCATGCTAGAAGGAGGTACAATTTCCAGGAATAAAATGACTAAAAGTGTTAGCATGTAATTACCGGAGTGGTTACATACAAACTTCGTTCTATGTTATGGAACTATGTGTTGATGGCAGAGAAATTATCCTGTTGTAGTAATGGCACAGCTTAATATTTAAATGCAATGAATTGAACATTTTCCCAACATGAATTTGAATTCTTTAATTAATTTTGCTTAAAAAGTCTGAAGGTAGAGAAGGTGTACAGGTTAAGGTAACAGCATCTTAATTATCAATGGATATCTTACAAGAGCTGCACATTATTCAAATGAAACAGTGGCAAACATGTAATACCTGACATATAGAAGTTGCTAAAAAAAAATACCCGCTGATTTATGTATTGATCAATGAGACCACTACTCTACAAATTTCTTGATTAAAAAAATGTAGGGATGGAAGATCACCCAGATGTATAGTAGTCATCTTTCACAGATCATACAATAGTAGCTTTCACCCAATTATTTCAAGATTAGCCTAGATCTTTATCGTTCTTCAGCAAACACTGCCAAATGTCCTACTATTCTGGAGTGGCTCTATTTTTTAATATAACATGACATTTTCTTTTTTTTTTCTTTTTTAAAAACTTCTGTTTTCAGTTTTAATTTTCTCTCTCACCCCAACCCCTCCTCCATCCATTGAGAAGGCAAGCAATATGATAGTCATTATACATGTGAAGTCATGCAAAATATATTTCCATGTTATCCATATTGCAAACACACATGGGAAAGTAAAAAAAAAATACGCCTAAATATGCACTCAGAGTTCAGCATTTCTCTCTCTGGAGGTGGACAGCATTTTTCAGATGATAGTATGTTCAATGACCAAATGAGAGTTAGTTGTTATAACTTCAGTAGAGGGGTAAAGAGGAGCCAATCAATCAACAAATTCTTTATTAAGCACCTGTTATGTGACAGAGAGCGGAAAGGTGGCAAAGTGGATAGAGCGTTGGACCTGGAGTCAGGAAGACTCATTTTATGAATTCAAATCTGACCTCAGAAACTTACCACTTATGTGAGCCTTGAACAAGTCATTTAACCCCATTTGCCTCAGTTTCTTCTTCTGTCCCATAAGATGGAGAAGGAAATGGCAAACCAGTGCAGTGCCTTTGCCAAGAAAGCCCCAAATGGGGTCACAAATCACTAGACACTACTGAAAAAAAAAACTGAACAACAATAAGGTGACAGGCATTATGGTAGGCATAAGAACCAAGTACAGCAGATGAAACAATCCTCCTTAAAATTCTGTAAAGCCAAGGAACCACCAGAGAATCTCAACTTAATGATGGGGAAACAAGAATGCCATATGCATGAATGGGCAGGGTTTGTCTTAAAGCACCATAATTAAAATTCCTGAACTTTTAATTGATACTTATGTCATAATAATTATGCATGCCAGGGTCACAAAAGTTAATAAATACATGTTAATAGCCAAAGGCAATTTTTCATTTTCTGACAGTAACTAGTAGCTGTGCCAAAAAATTTCCTGCAGCATTAAAAGCTTTGTTGTGAAGAAATGCTGCTGAGTATGTCATATCACTATTAATTGCTTCCCTCTGCCCTGCCACTGCCCCCCACCCTTTATTTAGAAAAACCCCTCTGGATGGGGGAATCATCAGCTAATGAATTCAGAGGATCAGGGGTTTCAGAGCTTTCAAATGTTCACTTGCCAAAAAAAAAAATCTTGAGAATTGAAACATTTTAATTATGAGGGTGGGTCTGCAAAATCAAAAATAAATGGGCTATAGGGACAGGACTCACTATTTCAGTGAAAATGGGAAAATTTTGGTGAGGAAATTCCCTCTACTTCTACAGACTGGCGTTATATCTGCAATGTGGAGGCCACCTCCAGTTGTCCTGATCTATATATCTTGCCACTGGATCCAGATGGGTCCAGAGGAGAAAGTGAGGCTGGTGACCTTGCATAGCCCTCCATCACTTAAACCCAATTCACTTGCATGTCATGGCATCTCCTTGATGTCATAGTACTCTTCAAGAGCAAAAGACAAACAACAACAACCTATCTGCAACTTTAAAAGAGAACTGCTCTGAGTAATGAGAGATTTTGACTTGGGCAGGATCACACATTCGATATGTATCAGGGACGGGACTTGAACCTAGGTCTTCCAGGCCTCTAGGTAAGGTTTCTGTCCAGTATACCATGCTGCCTCACCCTCACCAAAATATTCAGCTAAATACCTGTATTTTGAATTACATCTGGATATATTCAAGAATCTAAAAGTTTGATTTGTTGTTCAGTCAGGTCCAACCCTTTGTGACCCTGTGGACCATACTCTCTATGGGATTTTCTTGGCCAAGACAGTGGAATGCTTTGCAATTTCCTTGTCAAGTGTATTAAGTAAAACAGAGATTAAGTGATATTCTCAGGATCCCATAGCTAATAAGTGTCTAAAGCCAGATTTGAACTCAGGTCTTCCTGATTCCAGTGCCAGCATTATATCCATTGTCCCATCTGACTGCCTCCAGAAGTTTCATTACACATTTCCCATCCTATCTGAATGTCCAGAATTACTTTGAAAGGGCCTTATCATTATAATTAAGTGGCTAAGCTAATAATAGTGAGCTTCTCTGAACTTAAGTAGGGTGGTCCTCCACTAACTGACAAGGAATTCATTAACAAGTCTATATGCCAGACCTCTCCAATTTGTAGAAACTGTTAAAACATATCTTTTGCTCATATAGTCTTTAAGAATCTACCTCCCATCAAAAAAGGGGAGACTCATTTGTGGAACA
>JAQQSZ010010507.1:0-12497 GCA_028646595.1 Phalanger gymnotis
TTTTTAAGGTAGTATTTTCTTCAATGGTCTTTTGGACTTCCTTTTCCATTTGGCTAATTCTGCCTTTCAAGGCATTCTTCTCTTCATTGGCTTTTTGGAGCTCTTTTGCCATTTGAGGTAGTCTATTTTTTAAGTTGCTGTTTTCTTCAGTATATTTTTCAGTATATATTTGGGTCTCCTTTAGCAAGTCATTGACTTGTTTTTCATAGTTTTCTCTCATCCTTCTCATTTCTCTTCCCAATTTTTCCTCTACTTCTCTAACTTGCTTTTCTAAATCCTTTTTGAGCTCTTCCATGGCCTGAGACCAGTTCATGTTTTTCTTGAAGTTGTTTGTTGTAGGGTCTATGACTTTGTTGACTTCTTCTGGCTGTATGTTTTGGTCTTCTTTGTCACCAAAGAAGCATGCCAGAGTCTGAGACTGAATCTGGGTGTGTCTTCACCGCCTGGCCATTTTCCCAGCCAACTTACTTGACCCTTGAGTTTTTCAGCGGGCTATGACTGCTTGTAGACTAAAGAGTTCTATTTTCCACGCTTGGGCGGATGCACTGCCACACCAGCACTCCTCCTTCCCCAAGAACCCCCAACCTGGACTGGGCTTAGATCTTCAGCAGGCTCTTCATTCCTGCTCTGATCTGCAACTTAATTCCTCCCACCAGGGGGGCCTGGGGATGGAAGCAACTGCAGCTGTAGTTCTATAGCTGCCCCACCTCAGCTGCCCCAGGGGTGGTAGCCGAACCACAAACTCCTTGTCCCCGCAGCTTTTCCCACTGACCTTCTCCGCTGTCTTTGCTGTTTGTGGGTTGAGAGGTTTGCTCACTGCCACAGCTCACTGATTCAGGGTGCTAGATGGCATGCTCCACCCGGCTCCTGGTCTGGTAGGCCCATGCTGCCCACACTGGGCTCTGCTCAGCTCAGCTCCACTCCCCTCAGCTCCCAGCTCCGTGCGGGATAGACCTTACCCAGAGACCATCCAGGCTGTCCTGGGCTGGAGCCCTGCTTCCCTCTGCCATTTTGTGGGTTCTGCAGTTGTAGAATTGGTTCAGAGCCATTTTTTATAGGTTTTTGGAGGGACTTGGTGGGGAGTTCAAGGTAGTGCCTGCTTTCCAGCTGCCATCTTGGCTCCGCCCCCTCTGCTCATCATTTTTTAAGAACACAACATTATTCCACCACAACCATATACCACAACTTGTTTAGACATTCTGCAAATGATGGCTATCTCCTTAATTTCCAATTATTTGCCACTATCAAAGAGAGGTACTGTAATTTTTCATACAGATACGTCCTTTTTCATTTTCTTTGACCCCTTTTGAATATAGATCTATAGTAATGGGTCAAAGGATAAGTATAACCTTTTGAACTAAGTTCCAAATTATTCTCCAGAATGTTTGGAGCAATTCACAACTCCATCAATATGCATTAGTTAACCTATTTGTACCCACCCTCTCCATTTTCATATTTTTTTTTCTTTTATCTTATTAGCCAATTTGATAGGGTGAGGTAACATCCCAAAGAATATGAGAATTTTTTTTATGTGACTATCGATTGCTTTGGTTACTTCTCACAATTGTCTTTTCATAACTTTTGACTATTAATTAGTTGAGGTAAGGCTCAGTAACATATATTTTAGAAATGAGGCTTTTTTCTGAATATATAAATATGTATATATATAGAAACCATATTCCAGGGAAGCCCATTAAGCGTAGAGAAAAATAAACTTATCTCATCCCACATTAGATAACTCTATTGTTTCTAAGCCTTCTAACATTGATGTTCCTATAGGCCTTGCCTTGGAAGAGTCCTTAGCTCTTTTTTTAATTAGAATTTTTTATTTTTAAATTACAACACTCAGTTCTGCATGTTTTTGAGTTCCAGATTTTCTTCACCTCGGTCCCCTCCCCACTCCACCCCCATGATGGCATGGAATCCAATATACCTTTTACATATACCTTTGCATTAAACTTATTTACACAATAGTCAAGTTGTAAAGAAGAATTATGACCAATGGAATAAATAATGAGAAAGAAAAAATGAAACCAAAAAAAAAAAAAGAGAGCAAGTAGTTTGCCTCAATCTGCATTCTGACTCCACAGTTCTTTCTCTGGATGTAGATAGCTCTTTCTATCATGAGTCCTTTGGAATTGTCTTTGAACCTTGTGTTGATAAAAAGAGCCAAATTAGTCATCACAGAATCAATATATCTGTGGTTGTATACAATGTTCTCCCAGTTCTGCTCCACTCACTCAGCATCATATCATGTAGGTCTGTCCAGGTTACTAAGAAGTCCATATTTTCTGCATTTCTTATAGCATAATAATATTCCATTACATTTATATATCACAACTTGTTTAGCCATTCCCCAATTGATGGGCATCCCCTTGATTTCCAATTTTTTGCTACCACAAAAATAGCTTCTATAAATATTTTTGTACATGTGGGTCACTTTCCTACTTGTGTGATCTCTCTGGGGTACAGCCTTAGAAGTTGTATTACTGGATCAAAACCATATGTACATTTTATAAACCTTTGGGCATAGTCCAAATTGCTCTCCAGAATGGCTGGATCTCTCCACAACTCCACCAACAATGTGACAATGTTTCAATTTTCCCACATCCTCTCCAGCATTTATCACTTTCCTATTTTGTTGTGTTAAGACTATCTGACAGGAGAGATGTGGTATGTAAGAATTGTTTTGATTTATGTTTCTCAAATCAATATTGATTTAGAGCATTTTTAATATGTCTATAGATATCCTTAATTTCTTCATCTGAAAACTGCCTGTTCATATCCTTTGACCATTTATCAATTGGGGAATGACTTGCATTCCTATAAATTTGGCTCAATTCCTTCTATATTTAAGAGATGAGGTCTTTATCAGAGACACTGGTTGTAAAGATTTTCTCCCAATTTTCTGCTTCTGATCTAATCTTTGCTGCATCCGCCTTTTTATAGAAAAAAAAAACTTTTCAATTTAACATAATCAAAATTATCCATTTTGTTTTTTGTAATGCTCTCTAATTCTTGTTGGGTCATGAAGTCTTTCCTTTCCTATAAATCTGTCAGGTAGACTATTCCTTGCTCTCCCAAATTGCTTATAGTATTAACCTTTATTGGAAAATCATGAACCCATTTTGACTTTATTTTGGCATACTGAGTAAAATATTGGTCTATGCCCAGTTTCTGCCCTACCATTTTCCAATTTTCCCGGAAGCTTTTGTGAAATAGTGAATTCTTAGTCAAGAAGCTGGATTCTTTGGGTTTATCAAAGAGTAGATTGCTATAATTGTTGGCCACTATATCTTGTTTACCTCACCTATTCCACTGATCCACCACTCTGTTTCTTAGCCAGTACCAAGTAGTTTTGATGACTGCTGCTCTATAGTACAGTTTAATATCTGGTATGGCTAGGCCACCTTCCCTAGCATTTCTTTTCATTAATACCCTAGATATTATGGACTTCTTGTTCTTCCAGATGAATTTTGTTATTATTTTATCCAGCTCTGTAAAATAATTTTTGGTATTTCAATTACTATGACACTGAATAAGTAAATTAATTTAGGTAAAATTGTGATATTTATTATATTAGTTCAGTTTAACCATAAGCAACTGATATTTTTCCATTTATTTAGATCTGACTTTATTTATGTGAAAAGCGTTTTGTAATTATCTTGATATAGGCCCTGAGTTTCTCTTGGCAGGAAGACTCCCAAATATTTTATAATGTCTAGAGTAACTTTAAATGGGATTTCTCTTTCTATCTCTTGCTGTTGGGCTTTGTTAGTGATGTATAGGAATGCTGAGGGTTTATGTGGGTTTATTTTATATCCTGCAACTTGCTAAAGTTGTTTATTATTTCAAGGAGTTTTTTACTTGATTGTCTAGGATTCTGTAAGTAAAGCATCATATCATCTGCAAAAAGGGATAATTTAGTTTCTTCTTTGCATATTCTAAATCCTTCAATTTCTTTTCCTTCTCTTATTGCTAGAGCTAACATTTCTAATACCAAATTGAATAATAGCAGTGATAATGGACTCCTTGTTTCATCCCTAATCTTATTGGAAGTGCATCTAGCTTATCCCCATTACATATAATGCTTGTTGATGGTTTTAGGTAGATGCTATTTACAATTTTAAGGAAGGCTCCATTTATTCCTATGCTTTCTAGTGTTTTTAATAGGAATGGGTATTACATTTTGTCAAAGACTTTTTCTTCATCTATGGAGATGATCATATGGTTTCTACTAGTTTTGTTATTGACATAATCAATTATGCTAATCTTTTTCCTAGTATTGAACCAGCCTTGCATTCCTGGAATAAATCCTACCTGGTCATAGTGTATTATTCCTGTGATATATTGCTGCAATATTTTTGCTCATATTCTATTTAAAATTTTTGCATCAATATTTATTAGGGAAATTGGTCTATAATTTTCTTTCTCTGTTTTGACTCTTCCTGGTTTGGGTATTATTACCATATTTGTGTCATAAAAAGGATTTGATAGCACTCCTTCTGCACCTATTTTCCCAAATAATCTATAAAGTATAGGAAATAATTTTTCTTTAAATGTTTGATAAAAATTGCATGTAAAACTATCTGGCCCTGGTGATTTTTTACTATGGAGTTAATTGATGGCTTGCTAAATTTCTTTTCACGAGATGGGATTATTTAGGTATTTTACATCCTCTTCTGTTAACCTGGAAAATTTATTGTAAATATTCATCCATTTCCCTAAAGTTGTCATATTTATGGGCATGCAATTGGGCAAAATAATTCCTAATTATTGTTTTAATTTCCTCTTCATTGGAGGTGAATTCACCCTTTTCATTTTTGATACTGGTAATTTGGTTTTCTTCTTTTTTTTTTAAATCAAGTTGACCAAAGCTTTATCAATTTTATTGTTTTTTTTCATGAAACCAGGTCTTAGTTTCATTTACTAGCTCAATAACTTTCTTCATTTTAATTTTATTAATCTCTCCTTTGGTTTTCGGTATTTCCAATCTGGTATTTAATTGGGAATTTTCAGTTTGTTCTTTTTCTAACTTTTTCAGTTGCATGCCCAATTCATTGATCTCCTTTTCCTCTATTTTATTCACGTAAGCATTTAGAGACATACAACTTCCCTTAAGAACTGCTTTTTCTGTGTTCCATAAGTTTTGGTATGTTGTCTCACTTTTGTCATTCACTTGAATGAAGTTATTCATTGTTTCTGTGAGTTTTTCTTTGCCCCACTTGTTCTTTAGGATTAGATTACTTAGTTTCCAGTTAATTTTTTGTTCAGTTTTCCTAAAAATAAATAATTTTTATTGCAACATGATCTGAAAGGGATACATACACTTCTGCCTTTCTACACTTGATTGTGAGGTTTTTACCCCCTAGTACATGGTCAATTTTTTAGTGTGTGCCATGTACCACTGAGAAAAAGTATATTCCTTTTTATCTCCATTCAGTTTTCTCCAGAGGTCTATCATATCTGTCTTTCTAAAATTCCATTCAACTCTTTAACTTCTTTCTTGATTATTTTGAAGTTAGGTTTATCAAGCTCAGAGCAATGGAGGTTCAGGTCTCCCACTAGCATAATTTTGCTCTCTCTTTCTTCCTGTAACTCCCATAAATTCTTCTCTAAGAACTTGCATGCTATACCACTTGGGGCATATTTGTTAAATAATGACATTGTGTCCCTAATATCGTGACTTTTAGCAGATTATACTGTCCTTCTTTATCTCTTTTATTAATTCTATCTCTGCTGTTGCTTTGTTTGAGATTAACATTGCTACCCCTGCTTTTTTTTTTACTTTAGCTGAAGCACAATATATTCTACTCCAGCCTTTTACCTTTACCCTGTGTGTATCCCTGTTTCAAATGTGTTTCTTGTAAACAGCATACTCTAGGATAATGGTTTTTAATCCATTCTTCTACACACTTCCACTTTATGGGAGGGTTCATCCCATTTATAGTCACAGTTATAATTACTACTGTGTCTTTTTCTCCATCCTATATCCCTCCTGTTTATGTTTTTATTCCTCCCTTCTCCCTTCCACTCCTCAAAAGTTTTGCTTTTGACCACCCCCTTCCTCAGTTTACCCTCCCACTTGATTTCTCTCCCTTATTTTACCTTTTTCCCCTTGCTACTTCTTCCCTCCCTTCCTTTTTCTTTCCCTTTTCCCCTCCTCCTGCCTGTAGGACATGTTTGATCTCTATACTTATCAGAATATGGTATTCCCTTCTTGTACCAAATCGGATGAGAGTAAAGCTCAGATACTGCTCTTCTCCCTCCCTTCTTTCCCTTACTATAATATGTTTTGTGCCTCTTCATGTGTTGTAATTTCCCCTTTTCTACTACCTCTTTACTTTTTCTCCCAGAACTATCCCTTCATATCTCTTAATTTTGTTTTTTATTGTTATATCAGTTGTGTTATAATGACACCCACAGTCTCTGTATATTTCTCTTAATTGTCATAATAAATGTATTATTCTCAAGATTGACATGAAAATAAAATAATAAAATCCTATATAAGGATGTAAATAATTTGCCTTATTGATTAACAAGATTTTTTCCCCCTTTTTACCTTTTATGTCTCTCTTGAATTTTGTATTTGAAGATCAAATTTTCCGTTGATCTCTGGCCTTTTCATCAGGAAGGTGTGAAATTCCCTTATTTCATTGAATGTCTGTCCCCTTGCCTGAAAAATTATGCTCCATTTTCCTGGGTAGTTGATCCTTGGTTATATTACATGCTCTTTTGCCTTTTGGAATATCATATTCCAATTTCTCCTATCTTTTAATGTAGAAGCTGAAATATCCTGCATAATCCTGACTGTAGTTCTGTAATATTTGAATTGTTTCTTTCCAGCAGCTTGCAGTATTTTCTCCTTGACCTAATAATTCTGGAATTTGGCTGTAACATTTCTTGGAGTTTTTTAATTTGGCATTTCTTTCAAGTGGTCATTGGTGGATTCTTTTGACCACCATTTTGTCCTCTTGTTCTAGGACCTTGGGGCAATTTCCCTTAAGGATTTCTTGGAAGATACTGTCCAGGCTCTTTTTTTTTTATCATCATGGCTTGCTGGTAGGCCAATGACTCTTAGATTGTCTCTCCTGGATCTATTTTCCAGGTCAGTTGTTTTTCCAATCAAATATTTCATGTTTTCTTCTACTTTTTCATTCCTTAGATTTTGTTTGACTGATTCTTGATGCCTCATAGAGTCATTAGTTTCTACTTGCCCAATTCTAATTTTTATTGTATTGTTTTCTTCCTTTTGCTCCTCTATCTCCTTTTTCCATTTGGTTGATGTTACTTTTCAATGTTTGTGTTCATTTATGTTCTGAATCTCCTTTACCATTTCACTGATTTTACTTTTTTAAGATTTGTTTTCATCAGTGAATTTTTTCTTTCCATTTTTTCTTTTATCTCTCTAATTTGTTTCTTTACGTCTTCTTTGAGTTCTTCCAGGAATGTTTTTGGGTGGGAGACCAGTTCACATTCCCTTTTGAGGTTTCAGATGTGGCTATAGCATCCATGTTGTCCTCTTCTGAATTTGTATTTTGATCTTCACTCTCTCCAAAGAGGGAATCAATGTTCTTTGGCTGTTTAGTGTGCTTTTCCACGATTTTTTTTCCTCCTGGCTTCTAAAGTGGATTTTTGCTTCTGGGGCTCAGGGGGCTCTGTCCCAAAATGCTTGTGTTGTGATCTGTGGGCCTGCTCATTGGTTTTGTGTGCTATGGACTCTGGTTTCGTGAGGTGTGAGTGAGGGATGGTCTGGCTGCTTGAAATCTCCTCTTCCCTGGGACTGCTCTACAGCATGGTGTTTTCAGCTGTCATCTGTGCTGGTGTCTGCCACTTCTGCTCACTGTGCAAAGGCATGTCTGGTGTCCTGGTGTTGATATTTGCTAGCTCCACCTCCCTGGGGCTCAGTAACTCTGATTCTGCTGACGTGGAGCCTGCTAGAACACCTCTCTTTTGGCACTAGTCTCCTTCAGATACCACAAGAAGAACCCTCTCTCCAACTTCTTTTGCTAAAAGGCTACTGAAGCATCACTTCTGGCTCCTCTGTTTCTCCCAAGGTAGTATTCTCTGTGTGAGGGAGAGAAGGATAGATGATTTAGCTGGCCATCATGGCTTCCAGAAGTTTAAGGCTCTATGTTGGTGTTTCCAGTAGCTCCAACAGATTCCCATCCTGGGCTGAGAGGCCTGAGGCTCAATTGCTGCCATAGCTGGTACCTCTGCCCTAGGCCTGCTCCTGTTCTTGTGTTTCACTCACCCAGTGCTCTTTCATACTGGCACACTTGCTTAGTTCCTCTGCCGTTCCCAGTTGATGTAGTCTGGTGCTGTTCTATGTGCCTGGCACTCTTGCCCCTCTCAGTCTACTAGTGGCCTGCAATTCTCTCAAATCTACTCAGATTCACTTTTTTTTAGACACATCTGACAGAATTTGTGAGAGAGCTCCAGCAGTTCCCTCCTTAAATGGCACCATCTTGGCTCTGCCCAGAAATCTAGGTTTTATCAGAAAAAATTGGTGTAAAAAAATTCTTCCCAGTTTTCTGCTTTCTAATTTGCATTGGTTTTGTTTTTCAAAAAAAAAAAACTTTTAAAAGAACCTTATACAATCAAATTACCCATTTTACTTCCTGAAAACCTCTCTAGAAGTTGTTTTTTTTTCATTATTTCTTCCCTTATCCAGAAATCTAAGAGAATGTTTTCCATGCTCCCCTAAGTTATTAAGATCCCCATCTTTATACCTAAATCATTTACCCATTTGGACCTTATTTTGGTATAAGTTGTGTGATGTTGATATATTTGAAGTTTTTGAACTCCTTTCTGGTTTTCCCAACATTCTTTTTTTGGTCAAATGGTGAGGACTTGCCCAAAAAGTTTGGGTTTTAGTGCTTATCAAACACTAGATTATTATAGTCATTTATTACTGTGTATTTTGAACCTAATTTATTTCAGTGATCCATAGTTTAATTTCTTAACCTTTACCATAATTTTTGATGATTATTGCTTTTTAATATAGTTTGAAATTTGGTACTGCTGGCTGCTTTCCTTAATATTTTATTTCATTTATTACCTTGATATTCTTGATATATTGTTCTTCCATTAAATTTTGTTATTAATTTTTCTAGTTCTATAAAATACTTCTTTTGTAATTTATTTTTATGCCACTAAATAAGCAAATTAATTTGGGTACAATTGACATTTTTATTGTATTCAGTCTATCCATGAGAAACAAACATTTCTCCGGTTGTTTAGATCTGTCTTTATTTCTGTGAAAATTATTTTATAATTGTGTTCATAGTGTCCCTTGTTTTATATTGGCAGTTGACTCTCATATACTTTATATTGTCTGAGAGTTATTTTAAATGAAATTTCTCCTATTTTCTGCTAGATTTTCTTGGTTACATATAAAAATGCTCATGATTTCTGTTGGTTTATTTTATATTCTGCAACTTTGCTAGAGCTATTTAATTGGTTTAATAAATTTTTGGTTGATTCTCTAGAGGGCCCTAAGTACAGCATAATGTGTGTAAACGGGAATAGTTTTGTTTTCTCATTGGCTATTTTCATTCCTCCAATTTATTTTTCTTTTATTGCTATATGTAGAATTTTTAATACAATATTGAAGATAGTGGTAATAATGGACATCCTTGCTTCACTCCTGATCCTATTGGGAAGACAACTAATTTATCCCCATTACAAATCAGGTATATTCTTGATTTTAGATACACAATATTTATCATTATGATGACAGCTAGGTGGAATAGTAGAAAGAATGCTGGGCCTGAAGTCAAGATGACCTGAGTTCAAATTCAACCTCACCTACTAGTTTGAGTTCCTGGCAAGTCACTTAACCCTATTTGCCTCAGTTTTCTCTTCTGTAACATGTGTGGGAGAAGGAAATGACAAACCACATCAGTATCTTTTGCAAGAAAACCCCTAAATGGGTCAGAAGAGGCAGAAAAAAACAAATGACTAAACTCATTTTAAGACAGGCTCTGTTAATTCCTATGCTTTCTTGGGTTTTTTAATAATAATGGGTGTTGCATTTTTTTTGGACAGGGGAAGACAAGGCAATTGGGGTTAAGTGACTTGCCCAAGGTCACACAGCTAGCAAGGTGTGTAAAGTGTCTGAGGCCAGATTTGAACTCAGGTCCTCCTGATTCCATGGCCAGAGTGTTGTATTTTTGAAGACTTTTTTCTGCATCTATTATCGCAATCATATGATTTTAATTGTTTTGGTTACTGACATGGTCAATTATGGTTTTAGTTTTCTTAATATAGAGCAGGCTTTCTATTCCTGATGTAAATGCTACCTGATCATGGTGCATGATTTTTGTGATATTTTGCTATAATATCCTTGCTAATATATATTTTTTTTAATTTTTGGATCAATAATAATTAGAGAAATTCATCTATTGATCTCTTTCCTTTTTTTCTTCCTGGTTTAGATATCAGCACCACATTAGGTCATAAAAGGAATTTGGTAAGATTCTTTTACTACCTTTTTTTTTTCCAAATAGGTTATATAACATAGGAATTAATTGTGCCATACATATTTGATAGAATTCATTGTAAATCCATCTTCTTTTGGATATTTATCCTTAGGGAGATCATTGAGGGTTTCTTCAGTTTATTTTTCTGGGAAAGATCTATTTAAATATCCCATTTCCTTTTCTGTTAATCTGCAGCAATTTTCATTTTTGTAAACATTCATTTCACTTAGATTGTCAGCTTCACTGGCATACAATTGACCAAAATACTCCTTATTAGTGGCGAATTTCATTTTTATTGGTGGCAAAATGACTTTTTCAATTTTGATACTGGTAATTTTTTTCTTTATTTTGTAAAAATCAAAATAGCATGTGGTCATCTTTTCTACATAAAACCAGCTCCCAGTTTTATTTATTAAAGTAATTCTTTAAGGTTTTATTTTACTTAGATTTTATTAGATTTTCAGGATTGCCACTTTGTTATTTAATTGGGGATTTTTATTTTGATCTTTTTCCATTTTTTAATTGCATGCCCAATCTATTAATCACCTTTTTCTTTCTTTTTTTTTTTGATGTACATGTTTAAAGATATACATTTTCTCCTAAGTACTGCTTTTGCCTCATGTCAAAAATTTTAGAATGTTGTCTCATTGTTGTTATTTTATTTAATGAAATTATTGATTATTTCTATTATTTATTCTTTCACCCATTCTCTATTATTATAATTTTTTGGTTTCCAATTAATTTTTAATATATACTTCCATGGTCCTTTATTGAATGTAATTTTTATTACATTTTGGATTTTTTAAAAAGCTGTGTTTTAATATTTCCGCTTTTGTGTATTTCTTTATATTTTTATGCCATAATACACGGTCATTTTTTGTGAGGGTGCCACATACAGCTGAGAAAAGATATTCTCCTTTCTATTCCTATTCAATTTTCTCCAGAAGTCTGTTATAAATGATATATTTCTAAAATTCTATTCATCTCATTAATTTATTTTTGTTTGTTTTAGCATTCAATTTTATCTGTGGGCGAAAAGGTAAAGTTAATGTTACCTAATAGTATACCTTTACTCCTTCCTCATGTGGTAGAAGAAAAATTTGGGAAAGAAATGACAGCAGAGTACATTATAAAAAGAAAGACTGAGGAGACACTTCCAGAAGCCAAGAAGGAAGAGTAAGAAGTAAGTTGCTTATTGACCTCTGACTCATTTATTGACTTCTGAAAGTCCAGACATACTGCCCCAGTAAAAACCCTGAAACAGCTGAGCCCGTGGAAAGACAGGGCACAACAGTCATATCTTAGGAAGATTGTTGGATTAACAGGAAAGGTCCCTCTCACTCTGGGGTGGGGTTGGGGGGCAATATAAGATAGGAGGCTTTCCAGCAAGTCAGTGGGAAGTCACATTTCAGCAACCCAGGGGGAGGTCCTGAGACCCAGGGTAGTGGAACAGGAAAACACCAACACCAGATCCCCTGAATGTCTTGGCACAGGCAGGGGAACCATTAGACTACAGCTCAGAAAACAAAGATATGCACCAACTGGCAAGTGTCCTCCAGCAGCCAAACCTCCCTGTGCTTCAGCAGAACTCCAGGAAGCACAGCTTCAGGTGGGCGGGTGTCTTCCAGTGGCCAAGCCTTTCTGTGCTTCAAAGCAGCCTGGATGAGCAGGCATCCTCCAGGGGCAAGATCCCACCCCCACTCTTAGATTTTCAAGGTTGTGGACCCCAGCTCAATGCCAGGAAAGTTGCCAGACCCCAACAACCTCCAGCTGCCTTAACAACTGAGGCCCTAGCACAGAAAGCCAATGACAAGGTCCAATGTCCCAGCATGAAAAGTTAGTGCTCAAAGATGGCGACCAGGAAGCAGTAACTGGCATGAGCTCCCCACCAAATCCCTCCAAAAACCTATAAAAAAATGGCTCTAAACCAATTCTAGAGCTGCAGAACCCACAAAGTGGCAGAGGGAAGCAGGGCCCCACCCCAGGACAGCCCGGATGGTCTCTGGGTAAGGT
>JAQQSZ010010508.1:0-12496 GCA_028646595.1 Phalanger gymnotis
GGAGCAAGTGGAAGCTAGTGACCTGATGAGAAATCAAGATATTATCAAACAGAGCCAAAGGAATGAAAAAATGGAGGACAATGTGAAATATCTCATTGGAAAGACCACTGACCTGGAAAATAGATCCAGGAGAGAGAATCCTCCTTCTTTAATTTCTTTATGATGTGACCTTTTAAAAAACCTAGGTCATCTATCTACTTGAAGTTTCTTATGCTATGTTGCATGAGATGTTTGTCTAAACCTAATTTTTGCCACACTCTTTTGCAAATTTTGTCAGAACTTATTTCTGTCTTTGATCTGTTGTCTATCAGCAAGACCTCTGAATCAATGAGAATGATCAGTTCAGTCACTTTTTTTTTCAAAATTTCCAATGATTTTACATAAAGGTAGACCAATTCACCAATTATACTATAATTTATTAGTGTGCCTATTTTCCTGTACTCCTTTCTAACACTGCATATTTCACCATTTGTTATTTTCCTGGCAACCACTTTAGCTCTCTTCTTCAATACCATAATCTAACTTGGTTGACCCAATACTGAAGCTTCACGTACACACCTTGTTGGAGATGAAGTCACAATCTTGTGGATAAAAAAGTGGGCAAAAGCAGAAATGCAGGATTCAATAACCAGCTTAGACTTTTGTAACTGGAGGAAAAGATAAAGGGGAAGGATCAAGAGTGGAAGAAATGTGATTGAGAATGGGAAACTGGGGGACATACAGACGTGGAGGTAACAGTCCTAGACATCAACCTGGATAACATGAAGGAAGGTATTATAGGCAGGTGGATATATGGAGGAGGAGTGTTTATATTATACATAATCTCCAAGGTTCTCAAAAATGCAAATTTTCTGTGTCATACAAGAAATATAGTAAAGTCTATACTATACCTGGGATGAGTTCTAGGTAGGGAAGATGGGTTTATGATAGAAAGGAATGACACAATCTTAGATTTTGAGTTGAAAGAGACTTTAGAGGTCATCCAATGGTGAACTTGGGCCCTTCATTTTAGATATGTGGAAACCGAGGCACAGAGATGTTAAGTGACTTGACAGGGGTCATGCAGCTGGCTGTAGGCTTTGAACCCAAGCTTCTTGGTTCCAAGTCCCGTGCCCCATTCACTGTGCCATGTTGCCTCCCTTGTTTTCATAAATCACATGTGAAATCAGTTTTATTACTTTATACTCACATTTTATATATGACTGTTCAGATTTTAATGAAGTCCTTGAGCTTTGAGCAAGTTTTCCAATCTTCCATTTGAAATTGGAAAAAAGAGAGAAAAGAAAACAGAAAATCTGGCAAAATTTCTACAGCCCAGTTTCATAAGAAATGCAAGTACAGTTTTGACAATTCAATGTACATTTCTTCATTTTTCTGAAGATTCAGAATGCCACTGCTCTCATTTTATCTGGAAGAATTCTCTGTGTGCTCCTTAAGCCTATTGGGAAACACTTCTAATCTATTTTCTGGTAATAACTCGTACGATCATAGTGGGGTAACTCTAAGACTCTGGAACTTTTCTTGACAATAAATCTATAACCTTCTGAAGGTATAGGTACAATTAGAGATAGTCTCAATACTTCTTATTAATTATTTTAAAATAAATTAGCATTTTCCAGTTTCAAAAATTCTTATTCCCTTTATAAGGTTTTACTTATCACAAAAATATCATTAGTTGTATGACTAGTTATTAAAAAGTGAAAACAAAAAGTTTCTACTTGAATAAGTGGTTGAGACACTTGACAAGTAGATATAACTTATCTCAGACAACATATTCCCCAAAAGTTAAACGTAAACTGAATTTTTGTAGAGACAAGAGTATGATGTCACAGGAAAGCTGGCTTAGAACTAAAAATTGCCCACAAGGAAGAGCATCCATAACGAACTAATTAAGTTTTTATTAGAGTGATTCTCTAGCCTGACAAGACCATATTGAGTTTGATAGAAGGCAGGGCCAGTCTTGAGTAAAATTGTGAAGTCACCAAAATTTTGGTGCCCTCACACTCCTTTCTTCCCCCATTCTCTCCTTGTTAGTGGAGATCTTTCTAGTGTATCCTCTATGCTTTTTCCTTCCTTCCCTTTACCTTAATCAGAATCTTCTTTCAGGAAATAATTTGCTAAACTCCAATACAGTGCTGCATCCCTGTTTGAACCATTTGCCCACAGAATTGACAGATTGGGTCCCCAGTGAAGTTAATAATGATTGCTCCCCTAAGAGCCTTAGGGGAAACTCTGATGAGTTGGGGTTTTTAATACTATCATTACTCACAAGTTCCCATCTTGTATGCTTCCCAATATCAATTAATAAATAGAACTCTCTTAGCTTTTAGAAAAGGACATTTGCTAAGAAAGACTAGCAAGGACAATTTTCTGTTACAGAAAAGAAAATCTCCCCAAATTTGAGGCACACTCTCTTATGGCATGTATCAGGTCCCTAAGGAGAGTGGGTTCAAACTTAGAAAGCACTTGTGGCCAAAGGATAAACACATCTCTCTGTTACTGGAAGTAATTTTCTCCCTTCATGGAGACCTTATGAATTTCTCACAATGTAATGCCAAACAGGATGGGACTTTTTGCTGTCTTTTGTTTGAGTGCTTCTCAGCACTAAGGCAGTCAAGTACCTTTGATTAGTCTTGCCTTTCAAATGTAATAGCAAGCAGAGTGGGGTCTTTTGTTTTGGAATGTTTCTCAGCAGCAGGCAATAGGGTGTCTTTGAGTCTTGCCTTTGTTTGAATCAAGAGTCATTGATTGGAAACAATGTATATGATGTGGTACTAATGATTAAAGATCTTTCCCACACCCCTTTTGCTAAGTAGGTTCTGAGCCCTCATGGCCCTGAACAGAGCATAGGAGTGTTTTGTTTTGGGGAGTACACTCATTAGAAGAGTGTTGATGATTTGGCCAGAGGAGACTCTCTAGCCATAGAAGCCCCCCACCCCCACCCCCCATCCCCGGCTTTGAAAGCCCAGATGTTGATGCCTCTCTCTCTGGTAACTATGTATGTAATGCCCTGGTCAGACAGCTAGAGGCCTGTCTATTGATATCTGTGTGTTATTTGCTTTCTTTATATAATTTCTGCTTGTAATTTCTGTTTCTGTTTTCCCTGAAGTTCAGAGTGCTGACATTTTCCCCTGAACTAAATGAGCGATATATGTATGGTTTAATTAAAGTAAGATTGTAAACCTCTTAAAGTTGCTTTCCTTAGAAAAGCAGATCAAAGAACCTGTGCTAGCAGTCCTCCTGTGTGCTCTTATTGTTGGCGTTTCACCTTCACAGCAGCAACTAGCAACATTGTTGTTACACACAGTTGGAACAGGCTTGCTCCTCTACTTCTTCAGTCCAGGCTATTTTCCTTTTCAGGGATCTCCAAAAGTTCTCCTTGTACATTCTACAGAAGCATTGCACCCAAGTCTAGGTGGAGGAGGCTGGCATTCTCTCCCAATGCCTAAAGCTATAGGAGGGGTTCAGCTTGCCTCCCTCCTTGACTTTACAACTTTCTCATTTGTTTAGTGATGGGGTGGGAGGAAGGAATTCTCAAGCTGATTGAAGATAAGGAAATTTTCTCCTCTTAGGTTTCAAATCTCTAAAATGATCTCTCCATTTATAAACTCAGTTCTTTTCCACAGTGAAATGGGAAGCATTGTTCTCTTTCTTTTGTATGGGTAGAGAATGACTTTTTACATATACAGTCTGTCCTAAGATGTGAGTAGGGGTGGAGCTGGGAAGCTGATCCTTTCCAAGTTTGGGTAGCGGATTCATTATCTCCTGGAACGTATTTTGAGAGAGGGTAATGTTAGGGAATGTTTCATGTACCAGGAAGGATTTTCCTGCCTTGCACTGCTGCTAAGGCATAGCATTATAAAGACAACTTTGAAAGCCTTAAAAACTCTGATCTATGCAATGATCAGTCTTGATTACGGAGTTCTGATAATTAAGCGTGCTACCCACCCCCTAACAGAGATGGATGCAAGGTGTAGAATAAACTATAACATTTTTAGATGTGGCTACTAAAGGGATTTCTTTTGCTCGATTGTCAATATTTGCTACAAAGATTTGTTTTATCTTTTTTCTTTTTCTCTTAGGGGAGGAGTAGTAAGGAGGGAGAGAAAATAAATGCTTGTTAATTAAAATAATTAAACAAAAAGAAATGCAGCTGGTCTTGATAAGTCACTTTCCAGGGAGGCTAGACCTCACTCTACATAATTTGTAGGATGCAGGGCATAGTGGATAGAGACAGCCTAGATTTAGATAGCCTGGCGTTTGGATCCTACATCAGGCACCTACTAGTTGACCTTGGGTCAGACACTTAACCATTATGAGCTGCCAGTTTTCTCATCAGAAAAATGAGGGACGAGTCATTCCCGTCTTCACTAGCATACAGTCTGGTTGTTGTGAGTCTCAAATGAGAAAATGCAAGTAGAAGATTCTACAAACTTTAAAGATTTATGTAAATGGAAGGTTTTATAATGAAGAAAAAAGAAGGCTACTTTTACCTCCTCTGCACTCTTCAGTTCAGCCATCCTATTTCTGGCCAAATGTTAATAAGGAGCCTTGACTATATCAAAATGTCAGCTATTTTTGCATGTTTTGATAAGACCATATTTATTTGGATGTGTGGTTGGTAATCAAATTTAGTGAAGCAATCAAGACTTGGGATCTGAGATTAATTTCAGACTCTGGGGTCCAAATTGGTCTTTCTTCCCTTCTTTATGATCTGAGTTATGATAATGATGCCTCTTCTGAGACAGGGTTTATGAGCAAAAGAGCTTCTCAGAGTGCAATCTGCAAACATTCTAGGCTAATACCACATTATTCATCTCAGTTTTCCATCACAAATGTTGCAGAGGTTAGGACCTTTGTTGTGTCTTATTATTAACTGATGCATACCGCAATGTTCACATGCATATTTTCAATTGAAAACAGAATTCTCAATTTATGTGCTTTGATTTAATTCCATAATGCATCAATTTAATCTCAAATAAATATCAAACTTACAGTGCTCAGATAAAAATAATATATTTGAGGTTTTATGTGGATTCTCTAAAAATAAGAATAACAGTGTTTCCCAGATCACTGGCCTTACTTCCAACCCAGAACCCTCAAGTTATTGTTCAGGAGAGCAACCCTTGTGGAATTGAGATCTGGTAACCACCATCTGCAGTTGCTGTCTCCCCCATCTTCTCCACAGCCATGGTTATTAAAAACCTGGAAAAGAAAGTTCTTGCTACTAGTTCTTGGCACTGTCAAAAGGCACAATATCTGAAACAGACGGGAATTTAACAGTAGAAATGACATTAACAAAGATGCATTACCATCTACTTTGCCACTGAAACCTAAGGACCACGGAGGTTTCCTCTCTGACTTGCAGCTGAAACTTCCTCTACATGTTGTCTTGCCCATCAAAACTTAAGTTTCTTCAGAACTTGTCCTATTTTACTATTCTATTTCTATTCCCAGTGCTTTGCACGCAGTAAGAACTTAATAAATGCATTTTTATTGCTTCATTTGTATATAGCTTGGATTACTCTAGTGTTGTGCGTGGAAGATTTTCCTCAGCCAGCTAAATGTGCTCCTATTTCCTTTCTTCTTTTTGTCATCCTGCAGGTAGGACAAAGGCTTTATCAATGGTCTTGGCAGAGGCTAATTATGATGAGAGGCTTATGCCTCTCC
This sequence comes from Phalanger gymnotis, assembly GCA_028646595.1. Lineage (NCBI taxonomy): Eukaryota > Metazoa > Chordata > Mammalia > Diprotodontia > Phalangeridae > Phalanger > Phalanger gymnotis. The sequence goes on from JAQQSZ010010508.1 coordinate 5,671, forward strand.
AGGGCTGTCATAGGACTGTGTATTCACTGCAGTCATCATGTTTTTTTGATGTGGTTTTTCACTAATAGGGTACAGGGTCTTCTTATATGTTCCGCATGTAGCTCATTATAAACAAGGGACTGTAGGATCTAGACATAGATCAGGGGAGAAAGCAGAGGCTATGGGATGGTGTTCAAAGGGCACCGGATTTAGATACCTGAGTTTGAATCTGATCTTGGCTATTGGCACTACACTTCCTTACCTGTAAAATGAAGGGATTAGACTATTTGGCTCTTTGAGGTCCTAGCCTTTAACACACTGATGTGCTAGAAGTGAAAGGGACTTTAGAATCCTGCTGTTAAAAGCCACTTTTTCAACAGATGAACAAATTGAGGCCAAGAAAGGTAAAAAGACTTGCTCAAGGTCACAAGGTAGTAAATAGCAAAGCTGGGATTCAAACCCATGTCCTCTGATGCCACTCTTTCTACTATAGGGCTTGAGGTCATAGGCGAGTGATAGTTCTTTCTTTGTGTGACTCAATTTCCCATGATACTTTATATATGGATGTCTCCTTTGCATGTATCATAATGTGCTTCATATGTCATGGTTATCTCTCTCTGTCTCTGTCTTTCTATCTCTTTGTCTGTCTCTATCTCTATCAATCTATCTACCTATCTGTCTATATCTGTCTTTATCTAATCTGTCTTATCCTCCCATATTAGATTGTAAGTTCCTTGTGGGCAGAATCTCTGCCTAATTTCCTATATGTATCACCAGTGCCTTGTACACAATGTTTAATGGACCATCATTGAATCAGTCCCCTTCTTCTGGGTGAAACAAACTACTCCATACCTTCCTTCCCAACTCATCTCCTCCCCTTTTTCTCCCCTCCTCCTTGTATATACTCATATATACTCATTGAGTATACTCCTTGGTTCACCCACTGAGTGCACTCCTTGGTACGCTCACTGAGTGTATCCTTTGGTATACTCGTTAGTATAGTGGCAACATCTCTTGCCTGTCATGGGGAAACCAGGGCTCCCCAATGGGGAGACATGAGGGCTTTTGTAAGGAACCATGGTATAATGGAGAGAATAAGAAATTGGTGCTCAAATCCCACTTCAACATTTGTCTGCCTGTGTGATGCTAGGAAAGTCATTTTGCAACTCTGGTCCTCAGTTTCCTTGTCTGCAAAATAAGGGAGGTGGAGGTTGGATTAAATGGTCTCTGAGGTTTCTTCCATCTCTCAAGCTTCTGTTCCAATGGAGCATTCTAGTTTTAGTTTCCTTAGCTGAAAAATGGAAGAGTTGGACTTGAAAACTTCTCAGGTTTCTTCTAGCTCTCAATTTGCATTCTCATTCTTTCTTTTTTCTTCCTCCTCCAGGAAGCAAGATGACACTTGGGGCGGAGCGACAAGGCATCCTTCCAATTCTTACTTTCCTGAAGCGATGGCCTTGCAAAAGAGAGTCCAGAACCAGTCCCTGAGTAGGGCCAGGGAACACTTGCTGGAGCAGCCTGGACAGGAGTTATCTGCTCTAGATTCACTAAATGGTAGAGCAGCCCAGAAAGAACAACTGAAGGACCCGTGGGGTCCTTCCCCATGGCCCATCCGTGTGATTAACTGCCCTGTGATCACTAGCATCAACAATACACAGTGAGGGCGGCATACTCACCACCAAATGGAACAGGCAATGGAAGGAATCGCACATGAAATTCGCATTCTCACAAATCACCTTGAAACAATTTTACATAAAATTCAGGACTTGATCCTCCTCCCCCTTTGCCAACCTCTGGGTATCAAGGCATAAAGGGATCACTTGGGTGTGATTTATCTGTACTGTCCACATTTATTCAATGTCTTACTTTGTTTGTTTGTTTGTTTGTTTGTTTCTCTGTGGAAACTGCTTACCCCTAGCTACTTTTCTACTATAGTCAAACACGATATGCTTGGTTTCTTACTTGTTGAGGGTGTATATGTAAGGGTGTGTGTGTGTAATATAACACCTACTATGTGCCAGGCACTGTGCTAAGTGCTTTACAAATATCATCTCATTTGCTATTACTGTCCCCACTTTACAGGTGAGGAAACTGAGGCAGTCAGAAGTTGTGAGTTGCCTAGAGTCACATAGCCAGTTAGTCTCTGAGGCAAAATTTGAACTTAAGTCTTCCTAACTCTGGGCCCAGTGCTCTTATCCATGGAAACAACTAGTGACTACAGAGCTCCAAAGATGTCTAACATAAGGCCCTTACTCTAGAGGTCACAACGTAGGTGAATAATCCCACACTGGGCTGTCTCCCAGTGTATAGAGAACTCTCTGGTGCATCTGCCAAGTGGAAGAAGGATCCTTGGGGCATTTCTGCATTACAGGTTTTTTTTTTCTTTTTATTACACCCTGATGGTGCCAAGCCCTGACCGATCAGTTGTAGATGCATTGTAGTAAGATTCTTGTGGAATAATCTATTTCTTTGCTATTAATGACCAGTTATAGTAAGTGTATGATGACTCATTTGGAAGCCCTTAAGGTGCTTGGTAGTGACTAGATTTCCTTTGTTCTGGGGGAAGAAAAGGACCCCTCTCTGCAAATCCTTTGGTTGGCTGTACTTAGAAACATAATGGCTGATATTTATAGAGAGATTTAGTCATATTAACAACAACAGCACCATCTCTGTCTTCCTAACTCTTAGGGCTTCCGTTCTCTGTGAGAGCGGCTGTGTTCAACTGAGTCTTCTCTGTCCTTCTACTTGTCTTAGTTGTAATCTGGAAGACAATATTTCTATTGATTCAATGGCTGTCGGGGTAGCCCAAGGCTCCGTGGAAGTGTCCTGAGACTATGTGTCAAGGAGAACAAAATGGAGCAGTGATTACCAGCTTTTTTGGAGCAATGACAACCTTCTGCTTGCTGTCATGGGATTCTCCTACCCCTCCCCTCTAAAGCACACAATCAAGGTTATAAGGTATGCATGATTTTTCAAGGTAACGTAACATCATGGTTGAAATGCTAGACTTAGAGGCAAGAAACCCTGTGTTCAAATCCTGTCTCTAACCCTTACTAACTGCTTGACTCTGAGTCTCAGGCAAATTCTCTAAGACAAATTATAGTCATAGTGTTGATCTGTACCAAGCAGGTCTCACACCAGTGAAATTACAGGTCTTTGGTGTATTAATGTATTTTTAAATTAAAGTGAATCAATTTTGTCTTCAGAGTTTTGTTTATTTCCCTCGATGAAACCAGAAATACTCTCAGACTCACAAAAGCAGGGTTGGAATTCTCTCATGTGTAAGTAAGTAAGTCAGTATTCCTTCCTCATTATCATTCATCCTTCCATCCCCCTCCCCCCAAAAGAAGATGAAGGGAGGAGGAGATAATGAAGTGTTCAGGGAGAGCTCAGTTCTTCTGTCCTTTGTGGTCTAGACTCAATACCTACCTTGACTCACCCATTAACCAATAAGGATCTTGACCTGTACATCAGCAACTTTTAACCAAATGAAAACTTTGTGAGCTTCATGTGCATCCTCAACAGGTCATTTAGGTGCATATCTTCATCGATTTCTTTTCCATTCTGACTTTACCCCCCTCCCAGCCCAAGCTTTCATCAGAGCCTTAAGAGAAGCTCTCACTTCTCTCATTTATCAGGAAAATTTGATAATTGAAAAGGCACACCTCCTCTTCTCTTCTCTGCTTCCTCCTGTTGTCAGGGCATGGGCAAACTGATTAAGATGGTTAAGAAACAGCCCAGTCTGCTTGCTTTTTGTAAATAACCTTCAGTTAGGCCAAACCTCAGTTCATTTCTCCGTTTCTTCTTCTGAAACCCAGATCAAGGAAAAATGGGAAGGAGACATGGCTTTTATGTTCTCTTTCCAGTTTTATTATGTGTCCCTGGCGTTCCTTGGGCTGCTAAGAATTTATTAAAAAGAGACAAGCTGGGTGACTGTCACAGCAAAGCAGGAGAAGATAGTGACCCACCTGGGGGCATTCATTCTTCCTTACAGAAGGAAATATGTGGAAAAGCAGGAAAATATGCAATAATTTAGAATGCTATTGTGCACAATGAAGTATGAATCACCTTCTTATTTCTTCCCTTTGTTGTCACTGTGGGCATGACCAATAACTAATGGTTAAACATCATCAGAAGAGAGACCCTGAGCATAATCAGCATAAATGTGAGGGACAGAATTGGGACATACCCTGTGATCTAGGTTTTTATTTGGGAGCACTAGGGACAGTCCTGTTTGCTGAGAATAGTGACACTGTCCAGCAATGAAACAATTTTTGGAAATCTAAGTAGTTCACGGATTAATAACAAGGTTCTGGGGCAGCTAGGTGGTGCAGCGAGTAGAGCACAGGCTCTGCAGTCAGGAGGACCTGAGTTCAAATTTGGACTCAGACACTTGACACATTTACTAGTTGTGTGACCTTGGGCAAGTCATTTAACCCCAATTGCCCTACCTTCCCTCCCTCCAAAAAAAATAACAAGGTTCTTCAAACATGAAACCATAATAATAGAATGCATTGTCCTGATTAAATTAGATAGTTGGATGGACATCTTTCTGGATTAGTTCAACAGTACATCTATGTCAGAAAGATGTTGCTAATGGACAATGAGCTGTGCCTAGACTTGAATAGGAAAAAGAGAGTGGGTTGGGTTGTACTTGGGGAACCATGGAGTGCTGTTAATGATTCTCCAAGCTTCTTGGAACAAAGGTTCATCTTCAAAACATTTTTCCATCAATTTTCTTTAACTGATGTTAGATGACTATGGATGATGGAATATTATGGTATCTGAAGAATTAAAGTTGTTAGTTGCCCAAAGGATAATGGAGAGATATACGATATGTAGGAATAGGCTATGGCACGTTTGTCAGCAAAGAACTGGGAAAGAGAAAGAGGCACTGTGCTAGGTGCTGGCCTTGGGAAAAATGATTCACATCTTATAGATGCTGTGAAGGTGGAGACGACAAAATTTGTCAATTGATTAGCTATGTGGGATATGTGAAAATAGAGTCCAGGATGACAGTGAAGTTATGAATTGGGGTGATTGGGAGAATGATACTGCCCTCAACTGTAATAGAGAAGTTCACACGATTGAGTGGCTTTTAGGGAAACATAGTAAGTTCTGTTTTGGACATGTTAAAGTTTGAGATGCTTAAGGGACATCAAATTTGAAATGCCCAATAGGCAGTTGGTAATGTGTCACTGTAACTCAGAAGAGAGACTAGAGCTGGATGAATCAATCTGAGAATAATCTGAGCAGAGATGATAAGTGACTTGATGGGAGTTGATGAGGTCACCAAATGAGACAGCATATAGAAAAAAGAAATGAGGGCCTTAGAGGTTAGAGTCTTGGAAGACATCCATGGTATCACATCGTTTAGAAGAGGAAGCTCAAGAGTGGTCAGACCCATAAGAAGAGAATCGGGAGAGAGCAGTGTCACAGAGAGGTGAGATTATACAGGAGGAGAAGATGTCAGGTGCTAAAGAGAAGTCAAGAAGGATGAAGATTGAGACAAGGCCATTAGATTGTCAGCATCAGGACATACCTAGTGACAGGTCCTTTCTAATTAGAGGTAAGTAGAAAAGGCAATCCTAACAAAGCCAGAACTAGGGCAAGTAGGCCAGTATCCCAGAGTGCCTGCCCTATTGGGGCTGGGGAAGTGAGGAAGGGAAGTTCCCTCCCCTCCACGCCCACTCCCAGCAGGTTCCTTATTCCTTGTGATCCTCTGTTGGACCCTTACTTTGGACTCTCACTTAGGAGATGCTGCCATTTCAGCTCCCTTGCTTGACGCCAGGTTGCTTGCCACATTGTTTGCTGTCTTGCTGCTCTCTCAGGGCTTGGTAAACTAAAGGTATATTAAAGATGACTGCTGCTCTCTATTCCTCACTGCTGTACATTCCTCTGCCACTAGCTGTGACCTATCTGCCCTTCATATCTTCTCATGCATTAGAGGATCCCAGGGTTATTAGGTACACTATTGCAGACTGGATTCTATGAGGAATGGGAAGTCCCTCCTCCAGCAAATCCAACCAGGTCAAACTGAGCTCTGTGCCTCAACAAGATGAAAAACAGCTTCTCACAGTGGTTAAGGTTAATTTCTAAGGCTTTCATATATGCTGGTAGCTTCTCTCTGGCCCAGATTCATGCTGCAACCCCCTCCAGTGATGGTCTCTCTGTCAGTGGCCTCAAGCCTGTGTTCTTAGGCAGCAACATGTCCCGATGGACAAACGCGCCAACTAACCAATCAATCAATCAAACATTTATTAACGGCCTACTATGTGCCAGGCACTATGCTAAATGTTGAGGATACAAAAAGAGGTAAAAAATAGTCCTTGCCCTCAAGGAGCTTACAATCTAACAGGGGAGATAACATACAAGCAAATATATACCGAGCAAGCTATATACAAGATAAATAGGAAATAATTAACAGCAGGAAGGCACCAGAGTTAAGAGGGGTTGGGGAAAGCATCTAGTTAAAAGAAGGGTATTTAGTTGGGACTTGAAGGAAGCTAGGCAGATTGGAGAATAGAGGAGAGAGAGAGCATTCCAGGCAAAGGGGACAGCCTGAGAAAATGTCCAGAGTAGAGAGATGGAGCTTCTTGTTTCTGGAACCTCCAGGAGGCTAGCATCATGGACTGAAGAATATGTGTCAGAAAGTAAGATGTGAGAAGATTGAAAAAGTAGGAGGGGGCTGGGTTATGAAGGGCATTGAATGCTGAACAGAGTATTTTGTATTTGATTCCAGAGGTAATAGAGAGCCATTGGACTTTATTGGTGGGAGGTGGGGCTGAGATTGACATGGTTGGACCTGTGCTTTAGGGAAATTGCTTTATTTTTATTTTTTATTTTTTTT
>JAQQSZ010010509.1:0-12496 GCA_028646595.1 Phalanger gymnotis
GGGGGGCTCCTTAATGGATACCCAGAGTCTCCTGTGGTCAAATCACAGGACACTCTTCCAGTGAGTGAGCTCCAATCAATATGCTAACTTCAGATTATATATATACTTCTTCAGGGTCAGAGGGCATCACAACCATGTCACTCAAACCCATGTGACCTAGGCCTTCTCATGACTTAAGCAGGTCATCAAAGTCTCCCGATTCAATCAAAAACTCTTGACTGAAACAAAGGCAAGACTCAAAGGCACATGATTGCCTCAGTGCTGAGAAGCACTCCAAAACAAAAGACCATAAAAAAGCCCCACTTTTATTGCCATTATATATGGTCACAAATATCCTCAAAACCCTTTATTGTACTGCTGTCAAGCGAGCAAAAATATCATGTGTTGTAAGATAAACACATAGTATCAGGTTATTTTAGGTAGTTGTTATATTAGAGAATATGATTTATATGTGCCATGTCTGAATCCATGTTATAATTGAAATTGATTATATTAGTGTCTCAATCTTCCAGGTAGAGAAACTGAGACACATACCACTGAAATGACTCTCATAAATTCACATAGGATAGTATAAATCCAGATTGGGTACTCAGTTTCTATGGTTCTTGATTTTCTGTAAATACAGTGCCCTAATCTCTTTTCTTTTTGTGCCTCAGACTCAGAGGGCTGAGCTGAAATGCCTGGGGCATATTTGGATATTGGGGGAGAGGGAAAGGAATTAGATAACCTACCTTCTTTCTAGTGTTCTTCCCTTATAGCTTTGCATGCTCCTGTTCCATACTTTGTCCCCCAAGGAATATAAATTTAGAAGAAAAACCTGTAGGTAATTAACATCTTACTAGTCCAGCATGTCTGTCATTCCTCTGATAAAATGTATTGGGTGTGGTTTCTTGACATGCAGTTGATAAAATGCACTAGTTGTGTTCCATTTAATTTGACTTTCCATTAGTTTTTTTTTTCCAATGAGAATGTCTTAATGGCCAAGTATTGCAGCTTCTGTTTTCAATCATGGGGGACATTTCTATGCATTTATTTATTTTTTTTTACATTTTCCAATAAGAAACATACTTCATTTTTTTAAAATTAGAAGCATGGTATGAAAGGGTGGGTGATACATGGAAGAAAAGCTTGTCTGCTGGCTTAGATTAACAAAACTGTCTTGGAGTTCTTTTACTCTTGGAGCTCTCAAATGGTTTACTAATCCAGAGAAAGAGCCTCACTCATTTATATCATTCCATTATTTGTCATGAAGGTCTAATAATGCATACTTGGAGAAGTAAGGGGCCTTGCTTTAACTAATCTATGCATCTAGAAATAGTAGGTCATTTGGCCTCAATTTCACTCTCAGTAATGAACAAAACTATATGTTCTCAAGTGTGCAATGCATCATGAATCTTCCCTCCTAAAATACAAATGTTATGATTTATTTATATAAATATATAATATGTGCTTGACAGAGAGACATGGGCCTGTGATGGACAGAGAACCAGCTCTAGGAAAAGGAAAACCTACATTTATATATGCCTTTGACTCATACAAGCCAAATGACCATAATCAAGTTACTTAATCATTCTTGGACTTAGGTTATTCTCTAATGCTATAAGTTAAAGACAAGTTATTGACCTGCACTGGTGGAGAGAGTTAAACAACTAGGATTTCATAAATCAGAGAAATCAGAGGTCTGGACCTCATTTGTCCCTTTGTCTCTTAAAAAAATTGAATTAAGCAAGGAAGATTAATGGAATAAGCTCTGGAATGGCCAACTGTCTCTAGCCCCAAATATATAAATTTAGGAAAGATTATTAAACTTCTCTGAGTAACTTTACTATAAAAATAATAATGCATTCAGATATTATGCACCCCAGTAAGTTTTACATATAGATGTGACTATTATCGTAGTTGAGAGAAAAATATTTTTCCTATGCTCAGGCTAGTTAGAAATATTCAATTGCATCCCACCTGTTGTTGGTAACTATCTTTACTATTAGGCCGTGGATCAATTTAGTTTTTATGTAATTTCGTTCCATATCCACTGGCCCCGAGAAAACGAAACTTGTTATGTTTAAGTTGAATAGATGCTGCTTTACTTTAAAAAGGTTCTTGATGCCTTCATTTTATTTTATGACCCAAACTATCTTTATTTTTTCAACATATTTTATTTATTTCATTAAATATTTGCCAATTAAATGTAAAAACTTTAACATTATTTTTTTTAAATTGAGTTCCAAGTTCTTTCCATAACTCCCATCTCTTTACTCTTCCTGAGAAGGTAAGCTATTTGATATCAATTATACATACATATGTAAAGCCACACAAAACATATTTAAACATTTGCCATGTTGCAAGAAAAAAGACTGACAAAAAACCCAAGAAAAATATAGAAAGTTAAAAAAAAAAGTATGTTTCAATCCTCAGAGTTCATAAGTTCTCTCTCTGGTGGTGGAGGGCATTTTTCATCATGGGTACTTTTGAATGAATTGTCTTGGATTATTGTCTTGATCAGAGTAGCTAAGTCATTCTCAGATGATCATTCTTACAATATTGCTATTATTATGTGCAAGTTCTTCTGATTCTTCTCACCTAGCTTTACATGAGTTTAAATAAGTTTTCCCAAGTTTTTTCTGAAACCATCCTGCTTATCATTTCTTATAGCACAATAGTATCCTATCAAAATCACATACTACAACTTGTGCAGCCATCCCCCAATCGATAGGCATCACTTCAGTTTCCAATTCTTGGCTACCACAAAAGAGCTGCTATAAATATTTTCGTAAAAACAGGTCCTTTTCTCTCTTTTTTATTCTCTTTGGGAGACAGATGTATAGTGGCATTGTTGGATCAAATGGCATATACAGTTTTGTAGTTGCAAATTGTTCCCCAGATTGGTGGACAAATTCACAATTCCACCAATGGTGCAGTGGTATCCCAATTTTTCCACATTTTCTTCAACATTTGTAACTTTCCTTTTCTGTCATGTAAGCCAATCTGATAGGTGTTGGGTGGTATTTCAGAGTTCTTTTAATTTTCATTTCTATAATAAGCGGCATCATATTCCATATGATTATAGATAGCTTGTTTTCTGAAAACTGTCTATTCACATCCTTTGACCACTTATCAATTGAGGAATGGCTCTTTATTTTATAAATTTGTCTTAGTTCCCTATAAAGAGATGAAACCTTTACCACAAAACCTTGCTATGAATTCCTCCCCCCGGTTACCTATTTTCCTTCTAATTTTGTCTGCAGTAATTTTGTTTATGCAAGACTATTTCAATTTCATGTAATCAAAATTATCCATTTCAATTCTTGTCATCTCTGTTTCTTACTTAGTAAAAATTCTCCCTTTTCCCACTCTCTGACAGGTATATTTTTCTATGCTCTCCTAATTTACTTATGATATTACTTTGTCTAAATCATTTATTCATTTTGACCTTATTTTAGTATGTAGTGTGAGATGTTAGTTGATGCATGGTTTCTGCCAAATTGCTTTTCAGTTTTTCCAGCAATTGTTGCCAAATGATGAGTTCTTACTGAGAAAGCTTAGATCACTGCATTCATCAAACACTAGATTACTATGGTCATTTCCTGCTGTGTACTATGTACTTAACCCATTCTATCAATCCACCATTTTTTCTTAGCCAGTACGAAATCATTTTGACAATTATTGCTTTGTAATATAGTTTGAACTCTGGAACTGCTGGGTCACATTTCATATTACTTTTTTTTACTAATTCCCTTAATATACTTGACCTTTTGTTCTTCCAGGGGAATTTTGTTAATATTTTTCTTAACACTATAAAATATTTTTGGTATTTCGCTTTTTATGGCACTGAACAAGTAAATTTATTTAAAATAGGGTTGCCATTTTTCTCTTTTTAAAATTAATTTATTTTTAGTTTTCAACATTCATTTCCAAAAGATTTTGGGTTCCAAATTTTCTCTACATCTCTCCTTTATATTCCACCTCAAGATGGTGTACATTCTGATTACCCTTTCCCCCAATCTGTCCTCCCTTCTATCACCACCCACTTATCCCCCTCCTCCTTACTTAGGGCAAGACAAATTTCTATACCCAATTGCCCGTGTATCTTATTTCTCAGTTGCATATAAAAACAATTGTGAACATTTGTTTTTAAAACTTTGATTTCCAAATTCTCTCCCTTCTTCCATCCCCAGCTACCCTCATTGAGAAGACAAGCAATTCAATATAGTTTATACATGTGTAGTTATGCAAAACACATCCATAACACTCATGTCGTAAAAGACTAACTATATTTCCCTCTATCCTATCCCAATCCCCATTTATTCTATTTTCTTTTGTCCCTTTTCAAAAGTGTTTGCTTTGAATACCCCCTCCCCCAGTTGGTCCTCCTTTCTATCATCCCCCCTACCCCCTTATCACCTTCCCTCCTACTTTTCTATAGGGTAAAACATCCAATTGAGTGTGTATGTTATTCCCTCCTTAAGCCAAATCTGATGAGAATAAGGTTGACTTTCACATCCCTCCTCTTCCTCTCCATTGTAACAGCTTTTCCTCTTCTTTTATGAGAGATAATTTACCTTATTCTATCTCTCCCTCTCTCTTCTCAATATATTCCTCTCACCCCTAAATTTTAGGTTTTTAGATATCATCCCTTCATATTCAACTCACCCTGTGCCCTTTGTCTATATATACATAAATAAATGCATACACGCACACATATATTCCCTTCAACTAGCATAATACTAAGAGAGGTCTCATGAGTTGCAAATACCATCTTTCCATGTAGGAGTGTAAATGGTTCAACTTTAATAAGTCCCTCATGATTTGTCTTTCTGGTTTACTTTTTGATGCTTCTCTTGATTCTTGTATTTGAAAATCAAATTTTCTGTCCAGCTCTGGTCTTTTCATCAAGAATGCTTGGAAGTCCTCTATTTAATTGAATATCCATTTTTCCCCCTGAAGAATTATACTCAATTTTGCTGGGTAAGTAATGGTTTCAATCCTAGCTCATTTGACCTCCAGAATATCATATTCCAAGGCCTTTGATCTCTTAATGTAGAAGCTGCTAGATCTTGTGTTATCCCAATTGTGTTTCCACAATACTTTAATTGTTTCTTTCTGGCTGCTTGCAATATTTTCTCCTTGACCTTGGAACTCTGGAATTTGGCTACAATATTCCTAGGAATTTTCCTTTTGGAGTCTCTTTCAGGAGGTGATTGGTGGATTCTTTCAATTTCTATTTTATTCTCTGGTTCTAGAATATCAGGGAAGTTTTCCTTGATAATTTCTTGAAATATGATATCTAGGATCTTTTTTTTATCATGGGTTTCAGGCAGTCTGATAATTTTTAAAATTCTCTCTGCTGGATGTATTTTCTAGGTCAAAGGCTTTGCCAGTGAGATATTTCACATTGTCTTCTATTTTTTTCATTTTTTTGGTTCTATTTTATAATTTCTTGATTTCTCATAAAGTCATTAGCTTCCATTTGCTCCATTCTAATTTTTAAGGAGTTATTTTCTTCAGTGAGCTTTTGGACCTCTTTTGCCATTTGGGTTCATCTATTTTTTAAGGTGTTATTTTCTTCAATATTTTTGGGTCTCCTTTAGCCAGTCATTGACTCGTTTTTCATGATTTTCTTGCATCCCTCTCATTTCTCTTCCCACTTTTTCCTCTACTTCTCTTATTTGATTTTCAAAATCCTTTTTGAGCTCTTCCATAGCCTGCGACCAATTCATATTTTCCTTGGAGGCTTTAGATGTACAAGGTTTGACTTTGTTGTCTTCCTCTGGTTGTATGTTTTGATTTTCCTTATGACCAAAATAAGATTCTATAATCTGAGTTTTTTTTTCTTTTTTTGCTCATTTTTCCAACCTGTTTCTTGACTTTTTAACTCTTTGTTCAGGTAAAGCTCTTCTTCCCGTGTGGAGGGTGTACTGTCCCAAACTTCAGGGATTTTGTGCAGCTGTTTTCAGAGATACTTCTAGAGACTTGCAAATTTTCAGTTCTTCTAAGGTGGTATGATCTAAGGAGAGGTGTTTACTACTCTCCTGGCCTGTCCTCTGGTCTGTGAGTGACCATAAGCACTTCTTTCTGCTTTGGAACTGTAAGGATTCCCTCTCCACAGCTGCCACAAGCTCTGGCATGCCAGTGCTCCTCCTCACCCCAGGAATGCCACCCAGGACTGTGACCCAGATCCAAACAGGGCAAAGCAAGAGAATCCTGCCTTAGCACCAGCCAAGAAATCCTTGCTATCTTCCTCTGATCAGTTGCTCCATTCCCCACTGTTTGTGAGTCTGGAGCTCTGGAAGCAGCTGCTGCTGCTGCTTCAGCCTCTACCTCTGCCACCTCCATCACCTCAAGGCTGGGGTAGGGGCAGAACTTTGTTCTTCTCTCACCCAGGTCTAACAGAGCTTTCCCACTGAACTTCCACTTTGTCTTTGGTGTTTGTGGGTTGAAAGTCTAGAAACTGCCACAGCTGCCAGTGATTCAGTGCCCTGAGGCCTGTTCCAGTCCTGTCTGTGCTAGCATGGTCCACACTGGACTCCGCTTTGTTCCTAGCCTGGTGCTATAGACCCTTCCTGTAGGCTTCCAGGCTGTCTTGGGCTGGAGATTTGCTTCACTGTGTCATTTTGTGGTTTCTGCAGCTCTAGAGTTTTGTTAGAATCATTTTACAGGTATTTGGAGGGGTTTGGGGGCAAGCTCAAATAAGTCCCTGCTTTTACTCTGCCATCTTGGCTTCACCCCATCATTTTTTCATAACGGCTCAGCCTATCCATTAGCAATTAACATTTCTCCAAAAGTTTAGATCCATCTTTGCGTGAAGTATTTCGTAACTGTGTTCATATAATTTCTGTGTTTGTTTTGGTGGGTAGACTTCCAAATATTTTCCATTGTGTGTAATAATCTAAAATAGGATTTCTCTATCTTTTTTCTTGGATTTTACAGAAATGCTGATTATTTATGTGAGCTTATTCTGAAACTCTGTTAAAGTTGTTGTTTTAACTAGCTTTTTAGTTAATTCTCTAAAGTTCTCTAAGTACACAATCACTTATGATTTGCAAAAAGTGATAGTTTTATTTCTTTATTGCCTATTTTTATTCCTTCAATTTCTTTTTCTTGTCATTCCTGTAGTTAACATTTGTAGTATAATATTAAATAGTAATGGTAACAATCCACATCCTTACTTCACTCTTGATCATATTGTGAAAGATTCAAATTTATCCCTGTTACAGATAATGTCTGCTCTTGCTTTTAGATGGATAGTACTTATCATTTTTAGAAAAGAACTTCTTATTCCTATGCTTTCTATTTTTTTTAAATTAGGAATAGGCATTGTATTTCATCAAAGGCTATTTCTGTATGTTGATATAATTACTTTTATTGCTTTTGTTATTGATAATGTCATTTATGCTGATAGTTCACTTAATATTGAACCAGCCCTACCTTTCTGGCACAAATTCCATCTGGTCATATGCAGTCCATGAACTTTATGATATATAGGCGTAGTTTCCTTGCTAGTATTTTATTTACATTATCTTTTACATTCATATTCATTAAAGAAATTGGCCTACAGCTTTCTTTCTCTATTTTTGCTCTCCCTAGTTTAGGGATCAAAACCACATTTGAGTCATAAAAGAAATTTGGTAGAACTCTTTCTTTACCTATTTTTAAAAATATATTTTATATAGCATTAAGATTAATTGCTCCCAAAATAAATGTCTGGTAGAATTCACTTGTAAATCCATCTTATCCTGGGGATTTTTTTTAGAAAGCTTATTGATAGCTTGTTCAATTTCTTTTTCTAAGAGAGATTTATTTAAGTATTCTATTTCCTCTTCTGTTAGTTTGGGCAGTTCACATTTTCATGAATATTTATGAATTTCACTTAGATTGCAGTTTTACTGGCACTAAATTTAGCAAAATAACTACCAATAACTGCAGTAATTTGATCTATATTGTTGGTACATTTACCCTTTTCATTTTTTATACTACAGATTTGGTTTTCTTCTTTCTTTTTAAAATCAAATTAACCAATGGTTTATCTTTTTTATAAGTTTTTTTTCTTAAAACCAACTATTATTATTACTTATTAGTTCAATGATTTTTTAACTTTCAATTTTGTTAATTTGTCCTTTGATTTTTAGTATTTTCATTTTAGTATTTAAGTGGGGGTTTTTCATTTCTTCTTTTTCTAGTTTTTTTTTAATTTTCATTCAGAATTCATTGATCTGTTCTTTTTCTCTTTTACTGATGTACACATTTAGAGATGTACATTTTCCCCTTAGTTCTATTTTGATTACATCCTACAAATTTTGGAATGTTGTTTCATTATTGTTATTCTTTTTAATGAAATTTTAAATGTTTCTATGATTTGTTCTTTGACCCACTCATTCTTAGCATTAGATTATTTAGTTTTCAATTAGTTTTTAATCTATGCTTTCATAGTCCCTTATTGAAAGCAATGTAATTTTTATTGCATTATCATCTGAAAATGTGAATCTAATATTTCCACTTTTCTTTATTTGGTTATAAGTATTGCCCTAATACATAGTCAATTTTTGTAAAGGTGCTAGGTGAGAAAAAAGATAGCTGAGGAAAAGCTATACTCCTTTTCTATTCTCACTCAGTTTTGTTCCAGAAGTCTATCATGTCATTTTTTCTAAGATTCTATTCATATCCTTAACCTTTTTTCTTATCTATTTTATGATTTTATTTATCTAGTTCTGAGAGGGGAAAGTTGAAGCCCCTGACTAGTCTAGTGTTACTATTTCCTTCTTTATTTAACTTTTCCTTGAAGAATTTGGATGCTTTGTCATTTGGTACACATATGTTTATCGTTGATATTATTTCATTGTCTCTGGTCACTTTTTGCAAGATATAGTTTCCCCTATTACCCCCTTAAATTAAGTCTATTTTTTATACTCCTTTGTTGTAGATCTCTTCCTATCAGCTAAATTGTCTTTAGGTGAAAGAGTACTTCACTCTGAACTTTTTTTGGCTTTGACACTCCAGAATTCGATTTGAGGAGTTATTTTAAAATTGTTTGGAGAGAAATGTTGGGAGAGTTTGGGTGAGGGCTTCCTCTACTCCACCATCTTGGGTGTGCCCCTGGAATATGTCATTTTAAAATTTCATCTTTATTTTGAACTTAACAATCATCAACAAACACAAACCTCTCAAGATACAAAGGAGAAAAGAAGTTGGTATAATAAACCATGGACAATTTCTATGTACAATTTTTAAAAGATCATAAAAGTCCTTTCAATGTTTCTCTAAATCAGGGGTTCTTATCTAGGGTCACAGGGACCTCATTTCAGGAGGCCCATGAAATTGGAAGGAAAAAAATACATCTTTATTTTGATATTACTGGTTTACTTTGGAATTATATATATATATATGTATATGTGTGTGTATACATATATATACATATATATACACATACATATATATACATATATATATATATACATATATATATATATGCATTTTAAAGAATTATTCTGAGAAGAGCTTCACTAGATTGCCAAAGGGATCCATAACACACATAAACTGTTAGGAACATCTGTTACTCAAATCATCACATAAATAAGTTCTCAGGTTAAATAAAGTTCAATTATAGTTGTACGCTACAATATATTCCCCCATTCCCCCAATGATAGACACCAGTTTAGTTTCTAGTTATTTGCTACAATTAAAAATGTTACTATAAATACACTTTTTTATTGTAGTTCTTCCATTGTCCTTGACCTCCTGGGGATACATAGCTAATAACAGTGTCACTGGATTCTTTGACCCAGTGTACAGTTTGATAACTTTTTGAATAGTTCAAAATTGTTTTCTAGAATGGTAGAGCCAATTCATATCTTTATCCCAAGTCGATTGTTATATCTGCCCTCTGTCAACTTTTCGAATAAATGTTATTTGCCTTTTTTTTTAACTCTTTGACAATCTTACATGTTTGGGGAGGGATCTGGGGGGATGAGTGCAACTTTAGAGTTTTTAATGTACATTTTTTTTGTTAGAGATTTGAACATTTTTTATAAGTTTGTAGATAGCTTTAATTTTTTCTTTGAGAATTGTTCATATCTTTTAACCACTTACTTATTGGAGGAATGGCTCTTATTCTTAATATAGCAATTCCTTATATATCTTGGATATTAGATCTTTTCAGGTACATTTTCTTTGAACACCCATTTGCAATCATTTAATTTCTGAATTTAATTATGTTAATTTTTCTCAAGTAAAAACTATTCAATTTTGTGTAATTTAAAATGTTATTTTTATGACTATGTCTTCCTTGCTTAGGTAAGAATTTTTCCTATTAGATATAGCTGAAGAAGGTGTCTCCTTATATTGTCTTCTTTTATTTTATTGTTTTATTGTTGATGACTTTTTATACTTATATTAAGTATTCCCTTGCTGTTAACTGTGGTATACAATGTAAAATGGTTTAAGACTGTTTACTTGCATACTATTTTCCATTTTTCCTAGCCTAGTACTGGTGTCCTTGGATTTATGAAATATAAAACTGCAGTGATCAATTGCTACTTGTTCTTATTCACCCAATCTTTTTCATCAATCAACTTTTATATTTTCTTTTAAAAACAATAATGAACTATTTTGATTGTACTGCTTTTTAGAATAATTTGAGATCTGGTAATACTTGGTTCCCTTCTTTCCAGCTTTTATTTCATGATCTACCTTAAAATACTTGACTTTTTCTTTCTCTAGATGAATGTTACTATTTTGCTCAGATTTATAAGATAACCTCATATTAATTTAGTATAGGACTAATTTATGCTTTATTATGATTACATTAATTTTCTTGTGCCAACAAAAATAATTAATGACTCTCCAATTATTTAAGTTTGCCTTTATTTCTATAATGGGTGTTTTTCTGTTGTATTCATAGAACTCCTTAGAAGGTCTTACAAGGTAGACTCCCAAGTATTTTATATACTCTGCAATTGTTTGGAATGTCTTTTTCTTTTTCTTCTGAGTTTTTTTAGCTAATATACAGAAAAACTGATAATTTTGTGAATTTATATTATATCTTACATATTTACTCTTTATTAATTAATTCAATTGTTTTTCTTGAATTTTTAGGACTCTAAGTCAACTATGAAGAACAGTAATTTTGTTTCCCTGTTTTGCTTACTACCTTAATTTCTCTTTCTTGTCTTATTGCAATACCTAGAAATTTTAGAACAATGATAACAATAATAGACATCTTTCTTTTGCTCAATATCTTAATGGAAAGGCCTTTAACTCACTATACAGGTATATAATAAATATTTATTGACTAAGTCAGATTTAGGGAAACAATAATAATGGAGATAAAATCAATTGCTCCTACAAGTACTACAGTTATGATTACTAAAAACCCAGAAAGTAGACTTCTTACCACAAAAGCTCTTGGTACTGTCAAATAGTTCAACATAAAAACAAAACAAAAAATCAGATATAATGTTATCAGTGTAGATGACATTAAACATTGTGAGTTCCAAATTTTTCTTCCTATCTCCCTCCCATGTCCCCTCCCCAATATGGCAAGCAATCTGATATAGGTTATACATGTGCAATCATGTAAACATTTCCACATAAGTCATATTGTAAAAGAAGAAACAGAACAAAAGGGAAAAGTCACAAAAACAACCAAAATAAAGTGAAAATAGTTTGCTTTCCTCTGCATTCAGACTCCATAGTTCTTTCTCTGGATGTGGATAGCATTTTCCACTGAGTCTTTTGGAATTGTCTTGGATCATTGTTTTGCAGAGAAGAGTTAAGTCAATTGTACTTGATCACACAATGTTGCTGTTACTGTGTACAATGTTCTCACAGTTCTGCTCACTTCATAGAATCAGTTTGTGTAAGTCCAGTTTTTTCTGAAATCCAGCTCCTCACCATTTCTTATAGAACAATAGTATTCCTTTATATTCAAATACTACAAATTGTTTAGCTATTCCCCAATAGATTGACATCCCCTCAATTTCAAATTCTTTGCCACTGCATAAAGAGCTTCTATAAATATTTTTATACATGTAGGCCGTTTTTCCTTTGTTGTGATTTCTTTAGGATACAGGCCTAATAGCAGCATTGATGGATCAAAGGGTATGCACAATTTGATGGTCTTTTGGACATATTTCAAATTTCTCACCGGAATGGTTGAATTTGCTTAAAACTCCACCACTAATGCTTTACCGTTCTAATTTTTCTATCTCTTCTCCAACATTTTAATTTTTCTTTTTAGTCATATTAGCCAATCTCATAGGTGTGAGGTGGTACCTGAAAGTTGTTTATCCCCATTGCCGATAGTGCTTACTGGTGGTTTTAGATAGATACTACTTATCATTTTAAGGTAAGCTCCATTTATTCCTATGTTTTCTAGTGTTTTTTAATAGGAATAGGTGTTGTATTTTGTCAAATGCTTTTTCTACATATATTGGAGATAATCATATAATTTCTGTTGGTTTTGTTATTGATATAGTCAATTATGCTGACAGCTTTCCTAATA
>JAQQSZ010010510.1:0-12496 GCA_028646595.1 Phalanger gymnotis
TGCTCTGTGGCTCTAAAATATCAAGGCAGTTCTCCTTGATAATTTCCTTAAAGATGATATCTAGGCTCTTTTTTTGATCATGGCTTTCAGGTAGTCCAATAATTTTTAAATTCTCTTTCCTGGATCTGTTTTCCAGGTCAGTGGTTTTTCCAATGAGATATTTCACATTGTCTTCCATTTTTTCATTCCTTTGGTTCTGTTTGATAATATCTTGATTTCTCATCAAGTCACTAGCTTCCACTTGCTCCAATCTAATTTTTAAGGTAGTATTTTCTTCAGTGGTCTTTTGGACCTCCTTTTCCATTTGGGTAATTCTGCCATTCAAGGCATTCTTCTCCTCATTGGCTTTTTGGAGCTCTTTTGCCATTTGACTTAGTCTATTTTTAAGGTGTTGTTTTCTTCTGTATTTTTTGGGTCTCCTTTAGCAAATCATTGACTTGCTTTTCATTGTTTTCTCACATCACTCACATTTCTTGCCCCAATTTTTCCGCTACTTCTCTTACTTGCTTTTCCAAATCCTTTTTGAGCTCTTCCATGGTCTGAGACTAGTTCATGTTTTTCTTGGAGACTTTTGATGTAGGCTCTTTGACTTTGTTGACTTCTTCTGGCTGTATGTTTTGGTCTTCTTTGTCACCAAAGAAGGATTCCAAAGTCTGAGACTGAATCTTGGTGTGTTTTCACTGCCTGGCCATGTTCCCACCAAGTTACTTGTCCCTTGAGTTTTTCTTTGGGGTATGACTGCTTGTAGACTAAAGAGTTCTATGTTCCACGCTTGGGGGAATGCACCAGCTCTGTCTGACCAGCACTCCTCATTCCTCAAGAACCCCTAACCTGGACTGGACTTAGATCTTTAGCAGACTCTTCACTGCTGCTCTGCTCCACCACTTAATTCCTCCCACCAGGTGGGCCTGGGGCCAGAAGCAACTGCAGCTGTAGTTCTAAACTGCCCCACCTCTGCTGCTCCCCAGGGCAGTGGCCAAACCACAAACTTCCTGTCCCCAGCAGGTTTTCCCACTAACCTACTCTGTTGTCTTTGGTGTTTGTGGGTTGAGAAGTCTGGTAACTGCCACAGCTCACTGATTCAGGGTGCTAGGACACGCTCCCCCCAGCTCCTGGTCTGGTTGGTCCACGCTGACCATGCTGGGCTCTGCTCCACTCAGCTCCACTCCCCTTTGCTTCCAGCTCCATGCAGGATAGACCTTACCCAGAGACTATGCAGGCTGTCCTGGGCTAGAGCCCTACTTCCCTCTGCTATCCTGTGCATTCTGCAGTTCTAGAATTGGTTCAAAGCTATTTTTGATAGGTTTTTGGAGGGACTTGTCAGGGAGCTCATGCTACTCCCTGCTTTCCAGCCGCCATCTTGGCTCCACCCCAACTTCTATTTTATATAACTCAATATACTCTCTTCTCTATACCTAGAGGCATCAATTTTTAATTTTCTGGCAATAGTTTCATTATTCTCATTAGCATTTAATTATTTTCCTTACTGTACACTTTTATATGCTTTCACAATTTCAGCTTGAGAGATTCAGAGGAAACCATATCTTTGGAAGGTGGGATTCCTCTCGCCATTGAAATCATGTATCTTTTAAATTATTAACTAATCTTTTTATACCATGTATAATGGTTTTGTTTTATCCTCCCAAATAAATTAGGAATTTCTTGTGGACAGAATTATGAGCTTTCCTTGTACCTTACTCTAACTAAAGTCTATGCCCCTCAAAATTCATTTAGCACTTTGTTTTGCAACTCTGATGCACTTATAGCATAATGTTGTCTTTTTCTTCTTTTCTGCATTTGTGTCCTATTTACCTTTGTTGGATGAATGAATCTATATACTGTACTTGTATCTGAATATATTTCTTCCAATATTATTTCTGTCCTTGATTGTTAAAGTTCTGCCTAAGCAATATTTCATTAGGATTATCCTCATGGTTCATAATGGAGATATTATGGTAACAATAAAACATTTAAGTTACTGTTCAAGACAACTATAGAACAGCTGTGACAAGGCAGGACAAGATTGACAGTCAAGTCAATTGTACAGATGGTAATTGTTATGAGTTCAGAGGAGTAAGAGATCATTTGAGATTGCTATAATCAGAGCTTCATGAAGAAAATGTCATTTGCTCTAGATCTTAAAGGTTACATTGGATTTGTCAAGACATAGAGAGTTAGAGAGGGCATTCCTGACATTAAAACAGAATTAACATAAGTATAAAAGACAGCACACTAGCCATCATCTTATCTATTGCTTTCTAATGGCCAAGTTCTGCCACATTTGTTGTTTCATTAACCATAGAGTAATAGGATCATAGATTTTGAGCTTGGATGGACTTTAGATATTATCAATCAAGCCCATCTCTCTTATTTTATAGATAAATGCACTGAATAACATAGGTTAAGTGACTTGCCCATGGTCATACAGATAGTAAATATCTGAGGCAAGATTTTAATCTAGTTTCTCCTAACTCCTAGTCTAGTGTCTTAACCAACATACTATTATATTCCACAGAAGCAGAGAATGTTTCAGATCAAAGGGCCCTTAGGATTATTTAATTCAAGTCCCTTACTTAATAAACAGGGGAAGAAGCTTAGGTAAGCAGTAGACTTACCACAAGTAACATAGTAAGCTTGTGGTAGATCCAGGACTCAAACCTTGCATCTCCTTTCTACTTGGCCTATACGTAAATCATTGTCCCAAACAGCCATTGTTTTTGTTGTTATAATTGATAGGTTTTCGTTTACTTTATGAAAATGCATTTTATATTTACGAAGGTGAACTTGACCATATACAGGCCATTCTTTCCTATATTTTTCTCTTGGATAGCTACAATTGGTGGACCTAGACAAGACAGAATGAATGAAGCTTAAGAGGGTATGATGGTCTGATCATTGCAGGGGTAAGACTACATGGAGACTCCACCCAGTAAATATTAACTTGGAAACCCATGCAGTAGGATAGCTCCAGGTTAATTTTAATGCCATATGGTATTTACTATAAGGTAGAAAAGGGGAGGCTTGCTTTATTTAATACCATATGAATCAGACTATAGCTCTCACTTTAGCTCTGAATTTGACTTCAGTCACACAGTCAACAAACATTTATAAAGCACTTATTTCATGCATTTTACTGTGTTAATCACCAGAGATGCAATGAAAATTCAATACATGGCTTATACAAGCCAACAATGAAAGTGAAGACAACAATAATCTGTGATGATAACAATAAACCAAGCATCCTTATTTAAATTTGAAGAAATGCATAAAGGCAATTTTCATATTAAATAAGTATTTAATATGATAAATATGTGAGGATTAGCATGGTAGAATGAATTGTAAGCTGGCCTCAGACTCAGGAAGACATAGATTCAATATTGATTTCAGTATATGCTGTCTATGTGACTCTGGCTAAGTCACTTAACTACTTTGTACCCCAATCAGCTCTCTAGGACTACGCGTTACAGAGAAGTTTCTGATCTTTATTGGTAGATGCAGATGTCCTGTCCTGTTCATTAGATGTCCTGGACTCACCAAAATGTTCCATTTTTTACGGTGTACCTATATATTTGTTTCTCTTTTCAAAGAGATATTATTCTAAAGGTGAAGCCTATATGTAAGGGGATTCTGTATTCAGATCGATATGGAATATGTAATAGCCTATTGAATAAAGTCTTAATTGAGGAAGAACAAGGCTTATAGGTTCCCAAAGAGGCACATATATAGCTCACATATATAGAGGCACATATATAGCTAGTACCTTCTATGTCACTCCTTAGTAATGTGGTTCTATGCTTCTGCTTATCTAGTTGTGTACTGCTTTTTGTTTAATTCCTATGGTCTCAATATTTTTTTTGTCTGCACAGCATGCATGACTTTGACTCTGGGTTCCTAAAAGACGAAAATACTGTCTTTTGTATACCCATCATATCTTATCTAGTAAATTATAATCATCTGGAGTATAAGAGTTGATGTATTCATTTTTTTCATTTTTGTATCCTTGCTACCTTACACATAGTAAATGCTTAATAAATATTTCTTAGGATCGTAGAGTTAGAGCTGGAAGTGACATTTTACATATAAGGAAATTGGGATTAAGTAATGTTAAGCAGCTCATCTGTGTTGCACAGCTTAGTGACATTTGAGCTCTGACTTTCCTGATTCTCTCCATTGTGCCACTTAGCTGCCTCATATTTATTTAACATTTTCTCATTTTTTTGAATTTCACATAATATGCTCTTTAAAAATATGAGTTGAATTGAATAATGGGGAGCACTCAAGTTGTTTGAAAATTCTAGGTTCTTCCATGCTAGGTGCTAGGTGTGTACCCCATAAATATGTGATTAGTATGGTTCCCTGTAGCATCAGTGACCTGCCTCTATCTCTCTCGATACAGGGATTGTTCTCATCCTTAACTTCTCTGAAAAAGAATTTGTAAAGTTTCCCAGGTTGTACATTGCATAAGCTTAAGGCAGTGTAGTGATAATTAATAAAGTGCCAGACTAGATAATTGCAGGAGCTGTAAAAGATACTAAAATGTTGTTACCAAGGGACAAACATACCTGTGAAGGTGTGAAGTTAATGCATACAAGGAAGATCACATGGAGAAATGTGGGAGAGAGGTGAGATTGCCTTTATATTATCAAATTTAGCTCTGCACTAATTTTAACTGGTGAGAAAAAGCAGTATCTAGGAAGCAGAGTCCTCTCCTGGGTTCTACTTTGAAGGTGACTTCTTGTGACCTTGGGAAAAGTACAAATTCTTTGGTAGTCAAGTTTTCTTCCCCTAGAGCAGGCATATTAAAATTGGCCTCATATCTGGAATCTAAGAAAATTAACCTGTGGGTACTGTGAACAAACACTGTTACCCTGAGAAAGTAATTGCTAAATAACTTATCAGAGTTGTGCCTATTTTTCTTTGTTTTTAGTTAACTTAAGATAACAATTTACAGTGGAAAGAGTACTAAAAGTGGAGTGTAGGACCCAAATTTAAATCACAGTTCTACAACATATGACCCTGGACATGTTACTGAACCTCTCTGGGCCTTAATTTCCATATTTATTGACTGAGTCATTTGGACTGATTAAACTCTCAGTGTGAATCTTTGATCCTATGATTCTGTGAATATCTTCTAAAATCTCTACACCTGCTTTATTTGTCTATGCTTCTAAATCATTTTTCATGTGCATTTATTTTGTTTACCACACAATATACTGTTGGCTGCATGATCATACTCTGGTTTTATTGGGTATCTATCCAAAGCATCTTGACCACTGATGACTTGACCATCATCATCCCGCTTCCTTGTCAAACTTGCTTTGGGATTCACTTGATAAAAATTCACTGTCACTGATACTTTTATATTTTCTCACTGTTTGGAAGCTTTCAGCCACTTCCTTATAGAGGTCCTGATTTCCATAATTACTTTATGGAATTTTAGGCTCTTTCCTTGTAACACATCAGATTTTAAGAGGAGTGGTAGTTAAACACTTTTTTGGGATCTTTTTATTTTCTTTCTCTACCTCTGGTGATTAATCTCTGACACTTAGGGGATGAGAGAGAACAAATGTTCTAAGTTTTGATGTTAGTCCTCCTAATACAATATTAGTTCCATCCACAATATGACAAGTAAAAATCTTATATAATTGTGGGAACCTAGTTAGCGATTATCTTCTATTGCATACAGTGTCATAGAGGGAGGAGAGACTGGGGAAAGGGGTAATCAGAATGCATGCCCCATTTGGGTGGGAGGAGGAGAGTGATGGGGAAAAAATTTGTAACTCAAAATATTATGGAAATGAATGTTGAAAATTGAAAATAAATAATCTTTAAAAAATATATTGGGCTGGGGTTGGAGCCAAGATGGCAGAGTAAAGGTAGGGCCTTCCCTATGCTTTCCCCCACTCTTCCAAATTAAAAATTACTCTAAACAAATTCTAGAGCAACAGAATTCACAAAAAGACAGAGTATAACAAATTTCCATCCCAAGACAATTTGGAAGGTAAGTCGGAAAGGTCTGTTGCATCAGGGTAATAGATATACACAGGTCTGCACAATTTGCCCCAGCAAATTGGAAGCAGCCCTTGGGAGGGACTGAATCAGCAGTAACAGTGGCAGTGCCTGCTTCTGGAGCTCTCAGCCCACAAACGGTAAGGGTGTTGAACAACTGGTGAGAAGGAGATTACAGAGATCTTTTGCTAGCACTGGGACAGCACTGTTGCTTTGCCCATACTTATATCCATTTCACAGTCCTGGGTGACAGTCCCAGGGTGAGGAGGAGCCCTAGAACAGCAGAGCTTGTGGCCACAGTACAATAGGAACCTTCCTAACAGTTTCAGGGCAGAAAAGAGTGCTTGTGGTCCATCACAGACCAGATTGCAGGCTAGAATAGTGAACACCTTGCCTTAGATCATACCAGCTTGGAGGAACTGAAAACTTACAGTTCCCTAGAAGTATCTCCAAAAACAGCTGAACAAAACCCCTGAAGCCTGGATCAGTGTGCTCTCCACCCTGGAAGCAAAGCCCCATCTTAACAAAGAGTTAAAACTCAACTAATAGGCTAGGAAAATAAGAAAAGAAAACAACAGAAATAAAAAAAAAACCTCTGACTACAAAAATTTAATATGGTGATAAGGTAGATCAAAACACATTCAGAAGAAGAAAACAAAGTTAAAACTTCTACATCCAAAACCTCCAAGAAAAATATGAATTGATCTCAGGCCATGGAAGAGCTCAAAGGAGATTTTGAAAATCAAAAAAATCTTGTAAAACAAATCAGCAGTTTAGTAAAGGAAACAGAAAAAAAAAAACTACTGAAGAAAATAACACTTAAAAAACAGACTAGGCCAAATGGTAAAAGAGGTCTAAAAAGCCCATGAGGAAAAGAATGCCTTAAAAAAAGCGGAATTGGCCATATAGAAAAGAAAGTCCAAAAGCTCACTGAAGAAAATAATTCCTTAAAAATTAGAATGGAGAAAATGGAAGCTAATGACTTTATGAGAAGTCAAGAAACAAAACAACACCACCCCCTCCAAAGAAAACTGAAAAAAAAATTGAAAACAATGTGAAATATTGCAATGGAAAAACGATTGACCTGGAAAATAAATCCAGGAGAGATAATTTCAATATAACTGGACTACCTGAATGTCATGATAAAAAAAATTGAGCCATGGCATCATCTTTCAAGAAATTATCAAGGAAAACTACCCTGATATTCTAGAACCAGAGGATAAAATAGAAATTGAAAGAACACACAGATCACATCCTGAAAGCTATCTCAAAATGAAAACTGCCAGGAATGTTATAGTTAAATTGCAGAGTTCCCAAACTAAGGATAAAATTTTGCAAACAGCCAGAAAGAAGCAATTCAAATGTCATGGAGCAACAATCAGGATAACACAAGATTTAGCCCCTCCATTATTAAAATATCAGAAGGCTTGGAATGCAATATTCCAAAGGCAAGGGAGCTAGGATTACAACCAAGAATTACCTACCCAGCAAAACTGAATATAATCGTTTAGGGGAAAATTGGACATTCAATATATAGGAATTTTAAGCATTCTTGAAAAAAGACCAGAGTTGAATAGAAAATTTGGCTGTCAAATTCAAGACTCAAGAGAAGCATAAACAGGACAGAGAAATCATAAGGGGCTTATTAAAGTTTAATTGTTTATATTCCTACATGGGAAGATGATATCTGTAACTCATAAGTTCTTTCTCATTATTAGGTTGATTAGGAGTATACATAGACAGAAGGCACAGATGTGGGTTGAATATGAAAAGATGATATCTAAAAAATAAAATTAATGTATGAGAGAGGAATGTACTTGGAGAAAGAGAAAAGGAGAGGTAGAATAGGATAAATTCCCATACAAGAGGCAAGAAAAGGATTTTACAGTGGAGGGGAAGGGGGAAAGTGAGGGGTAGTGAATGAAACTTACTCTCATCAGATTTGGCTCAAAAACAGAAAAATATATACATGCAATTGAGTATAGAAATCTATCTCACACTGCAGGAAAGTGAGGGGGAAGGGGATAATAGAAGGGAGGGCAGATTGTGGGAGGGGGGTAGTCACAAGCAAAACAATTTTGGGGAGAGATACAATGAAAGCTTAGAGAGAATAAAGTAAAGGGGGAAACAGGACAGAAGGAAATACAGTTGGCAATGGTAATTGTGAAAAAAATTGAAGCAAATTTCTCTGATAAAAGCCTCATTTCTCAAACATATAGAGAACAGAGTCAAATTTGTAAAAATGAAAGTCATTCCCCAATTGATAAATGATAATGATACAAATACTTCAGGTGAAGTAATCAAAGCTATTTATAGTCATATGAAAAATAAACTCACTGTCAATTAGAGAAATGCAAATTAGGACATTTCTGAGGTACCACTTTATACCTATTAGATTGGCTAACAGGACAGAAAAGGAAAATGACAAATTTGGAAGAGAATGTGGGAAAAATGAGAAGTTAATGGGCTATTGGTGAGGTTGTGAACTGATTCAACCATTCTATAGAGCAATTTAGAGCTATGTTCCCCCAAAATGCCATGCGTACCCTTTGACCTAGCAATATCACTACTAGACATGTATCCCAAGAGAGATTTTAAAAAAAGGAAAAATGACTTATATGTACAAAAATATTTATGGCAGCTATTTTGAGGGGTGGGACAAAGAATTAGAAATTAAGGGATGTCCATCAATTGGGGAATGCCTGAACAAATTGTGGTATGTGAATATGATGGAATACTATTGTACTACAAGAAATAATGAGCAAGATGCTTTCAGAAAAACCTGGGAAGGCTTGAATGGGCTGATGCACAGTGAGATGTACTGTGTACAAAGTAACAGCAATATTGTAAAATGATCAGCTATGAATGACAGCTATTCTCAGCAATATAATGATCCAAGACAACTCTGAAGGACTTATGAGGAAAAATACTATCTTTCCCCAGACAAAGAACTGATGATGTCTGCATGTAGATTGAAACATGCTTTTTTATTTTATTTTTTTCTTGAGTTTTTTTTTTTTAGTTTAACTTGTCTTTTACAACATAAGTATTATGGAAATGTTTTGCATGGCTACACATCTGTCACCTATATCTAATTGCATGCTTTCTCAATGAGGGGTGTGAGGGAGGGAGGAAGGAAGGGAAATAATTTGGAACTTAAAATTTTAAAAATGAATGTTAAAAATTGTTTTCACATGTAATTGGGGGAAAATAAAATTCTAAATAATTTTAAATAAAAAGAAAAAAAGATTGGTCTATTATTAAGCATTAACTATGTGCCTGACACTTTACTAAGTGCTAGGTATACAAAGAAAGTTATGAGGGAAAACAAAAATTAATAAGAGTGTTTAAAGGTGGGGAGAGGTTATTTTATATCTAGGTATGATGAAGTCAGTTGCAGAATCATGGATTTCTATAAATAATAAAGTACAGGAAGTTGCTTGGGTGAGGAATGATGATAATGTTCTCATAACTGTTATTTACATAGCACTTTAAGCTTTGCAGTGTGCTGTACATGTTATCTCATTGGATAATCATTAAAAATCTCTAAA
Organism: Phalanger gymnotis; assembly: GCA_028646595.1. Lineage (NCBI taxonomy): Eukaryota > Metazoa > Chordata > Mammalia > Diprotodontia > Phalangeridae > Phalanger > Phalanger gymnotis. Next base: position 9,561 of record JAQQSZ010010510.1, read on the forward strand.
TTAGGTGCAATTATCATTCCAATTTTACTGACGGGGAAACTGAGACTAAGAGACATTAAGTGTCTTGACCAGGTTTATACAGCTTGTAAGTGTCTGAGGAAGGGACTTGAATTCAGATTTTCCTGACTCTATGTTTTCCTTTTCCATTACTTCAATACCTAGCAAAGGGAGAGGGAGAGAAAGAGGTAGAGAGAGAGAGAGGAGGAAAGCCAAAGAGAGAAAGACTATCAATTGCTTTCTTATTGATATTAAAACATGCAAATTCAAACCAATATTTCATTTTTGTTAAACAGTTTGAATTCTTTTATTTTCCTTTAGGTAACCTTCAAAGCATCGAGACACTCTGTTTCACCAGACTTGAGATTTGTTCTTCTGGCTTATGATGTGAAACAGGTAAATAAATTATCAATTCTAGTTATATCATCCATTTTATTTGCAAAGAATTTGCAATAAAGGGTTGTGTGTGTGTGTGTGTGTGTGTGTGTGTGTGTGTGTGTGTGTGTGTGTGTGTGTGTAGAAGTGAAGCGGTTGGTTCTTAATCACTTACCAGTGGAAGACTTAATGGTCAGTTTGACAGTAGAGAGTGGAAACAGGAGACTTGATATTTGAATATTGCAATTGTTCAGTGTAGAGGACATGAGGGCCTGACAAGAGAGGCTGCAGGCAGTTTGGTAAATAAGGGACATTTCTAAGAGATACTATAGATGTAAAATGAACAGAAAGCGTGAGAAAAAAGAAAAAAAAAGTGGCTACAGACAACTCCAAAAATATGCTTTTGTTGACAATGTAAAACTTCATGAAAGACATTAATCAAATTTACTGTTATTTGGGAACATAAATATTAAAGTGTTGTAAGAAGTGAATGTGTTTGATTGTGTGTGTTTATTTAAATAAATCAGTTATATTGAGTAGTAAGAAAAGCCAAATATCAGACTATTGCATGAATTTTGCTCTCCTCTCAAAAATGATTATTAGTACTTTATTCTTACATTTTATTTTGATATGCATAACTTTTGTCCAACTTTAAAAAATCTTACCAAAGATATACTGATATCTTAATGACCTCTGGTAATTGGATTAATCTGTTGAATTTTACCCTTAATGATACAATTATCAGTTTCTAAAATTAGATAATGGCTCAAAACCAGATAAATAGCATCTTTCCAAATGGTTTAGGAACAGTTTATTTGTTTGCTTTTTGTCTGAATGAGAATGGGATTTCTGTTAACTCTCCATAATTGTTCTGCTTCAGAGTTGTGCCCTCAGAGGTTACTGTGTAGCTGAACAAGTATAAAAAAAAAAATTACATGTTCTTTCTAGGTTGTTTTTGTTTGATTTTGTAACATGACATCTTTTACAAAGCTCTATAGGTATCAGGAATCTTTAGACAGTCAACCACACCTTGTTTTTTAAGCCAAATATATATGATGGCAATCTAAAAGCATTTGCTTTAGTAGCACAGTGATTTTTATGATCAAAAAAAAAGATTTGCATCACTGAGTATTTGTGAAGTTGACTTGCCGATGGTGAGAAATGCTAGTTGTTCCTCCCAGAGAACCTCATTAAGGGTTTCCCACCTACATCTAAGATTGAACTGTATCTTTCATCCTATTTTGAAATACCCTTGATAACTTAAATTTGTCTTTGATTAAAGAACAAAGAACTACACACTTTAGACTAATTTGGTATAGATATCTATACAGAATATGTTTAGATCATTTACTGGCATGTTAAAAATAAAAAATATGTCTTCTGGTACTTATCTTTGGGGAAATTCAGAAATTAATGTAAGATCATATATATGTCTTCTGTTTTGTATCTATTATAAAAAGGCCTTATCCCGAATAGATAATATTTTAGGGGTTATATATCAATATTTATTCCTTCATTAATTGATCTGATCTAATTATAGAGTGCATAGTTGGCCACTTCTATTGCCTATTTATACCAAGAATTCTTAAGTGTATGTACAAAAAACAGATAGCCATGGATAAACTTTAGTGGGTTTGTGAAGTTGAGTAAGAAAAAATGCATTTCTATTTTTACTAACATCTAAACAAAATTTGACATTGTTTTTAATTATCTAAAACAGTGTTTTTAGGAGTGCATAGGCTTCTTCAAACTGTCAAGGTGTCCATGAAAGAAAAAAAATTGCTTTATTATCACTTTTAGTTGTTTTTATTGAAATAAAATTATAAATTAGTGGCCAGCCTTATGGCTCTGGATATCTTAGAACCTGATTTGTCTAGTCATTGATAACCAGCCTTTCTAGTTTTTAGGGGCTTGCTTCTATTATATTAGTAAACCTTTACAAACCCAAGGTCATCTCTGTATCGTAATTAGGCATTACAAGTGGATTTTGAAGAGGAAGTTAGTGTGTATTTCATATATATATATATGTATATATATATATATATGTTTCACTCCTTGATTTTTCATGAAGTAATCCATTTTAAGGAATCTCTATATTAGACCTCCACATGGACTTTATACCATATCTTTCAGAAATTACTGACAGCCACTGGGTAATCTCATCTTTCAATACTTTGAGTGTCCCAGGATATAATTCAACAAGTATTAAATTCAATAAATATTCATTAATTTCCAGTACCATTTATTAGACGTTAAGCATTCAAAGACAAAATGAAAAAGTTTTTTTTCCTCAATAAACTTATATTCTTTTGCGTACTATGCAAAATATTACATAAAACAAAAATGATATGTGATTTTTTTTTTTAAATGATAAAATATATTTATCTAAAACCAAAATTTAATGTCACTCACAATGGACAAACTGCAGCTTTCCCAATAGTTACAGTAAGCCAAATTGTTCCCTTTCCCAATGGTTATTTGATATAATTCTAGAAATGCAAGACGTAGCATTAAGACAATAGAAAGAAATTTAAGGCATAAATATAGGCTAACAGGAGATAAAA
>JAQQSZ010010511.1:0-12496 GCA_028646595.1 Phalanger gymnotis
AAACTCCTCAAGGGCACCAGTTAAACTAAGCCCATTTTGCCTTATTGGCACAGCCCTCAGGAATGAGGAGGAGGCCACTAGATTGCCTAAGGAGGGAGGAATTATCCTAGGGTAGAAATGGTGCGGGTCAAAGCTCTAGTACTGATTAGTAATGAGACTGGGCGATGCATATTCCCTGTACTTCCAGTCTGGACAAGATAGAAAGACCTGTCTTGAAAAAAATAATTAATTAATTAAAAAAGAAAAAAATATAAAAATAAAAATGAAATCTGGGCATGATATGTTTGTGGCCTTCCCTAATGTATCCCTCCCTGTCACAAGAATGTTAGGTTATGTTGATGTGTTACTTTCTTTATTTTAATCCAGTTCCTCTCAGATTTCTTAGTTGTGGGTCAGAATTGGTAGCCCAGGGCTTCTTGAGCATACCACTTTTTCCTTCATGAGATTAATGCTTGTCTTGAATCACCTCTGATATTAGGAGACTTTATCCTTTCTACAGAGGGGGAGGGGACAGGCATACAACATCAGTGTGTTGCCTTCCACACTACGGAATCTTCCAAACAATAAAATTCTCCAACAGAACACAATTAATTCAGTCTACTCCAATAGTTCATTCATTCTGTTCTACAAGTATGCTCTGTGTGTCTACTGTGTACCAAACACTGTGTTATGTGGGGTTTAATTAAAAAAAAACATAACACCTTGCCCTCTAGGGAAGTTTTAAGATTGGGATGAAACAGGGATAATCTGACAAGCCAGACTCAAATGGAATCACCCCATGGGTAAACACAAACGTGGCCTATTGCCAATCACAATCTAGCCAAATCTAACTGGGTTTTAAGAACCAAGCTAAAGTCTGCCTTTGGCTCCAAGTGTGGCCCCAGTAAAGCAAATGTATAAAGCTAGTTATTTTCAAAACAATTGAAAATATCAGCTGTGCTATCTTCACTAAGATGGGCCCAGTTAGATTGACCTCTATATCAAAAGGAGAATTATAGCTATGAAAAATAAATTTTGAAAGACTCATTGAGATGAAGCTAAAGGGTCTAATAGTACCAGAGCTACTTTGTTTTCTGTGTTGAGAGAAAATGAAGCAGTCATTTGAAATAAAGAATAGCTTGTGGTTAAATTTGAACAGATACTGAAAGCACTATGGGCTCAAAGATTACCTTTAAATCTAAGAGTTATTGTACACCTTCCGGGACATAGAGGATAGACAATCCTGTCACTGCCTCTTACCATAATCTCTAGCTCAGCTAGATTTATTGGACACACCTGCAGGTGGTTTTCAGCTGATTTTCAGACATTTAGAGTGGCCCCTTCCCCAAATACCCTTTAGATCAGGCTACACAGAATGTCATTCTCTATGGCATGCCATTCTCCACCATATTCTCTATTGACCTTCCTTTGGTCATGAATTTCTGGGCTCTATTTCTAGCTACTTCTAGGCTCAGTAAAATTATAGAGCACAACCAGGGTGTGCTGGAGTCAACTCGAACTGCCACTCAAGAGCCAAATGTTAAATTTTTAATATGGGCATTTTCACCTTGGAAATCACAAATGCTATGATCAGGGTTTGATTTGGTGACTGTCTAGATTTAAGGAAGTGATAGAGAAAGTGTTAACAGTGCAGATTAAACATAGACATGTGGCATGAGTGAGTCATTCAGTATTTGCTAGCATGTCACTTAGCATAACCTCACATTAACGCTAGCCAGAAAGCATGGCATACTGAGTATTATGTTGAACTAGAAGAGTGGACTTGGGAGGAAGGGGAAGAAGGGATATATGTGCATTTGGGAAAGGTCACATGAGAGAAGTCAAATGAAGCTTGTATGTTATAATAATGAAGATAAGCATGAGGCAGAAATTTTTTTTACAGATGTAAATGAGAGAAGAGATATTTCTGAATTTCCCTAGTGGTAGTCACTAAGCATTTATTAAACACTTGTTTTGTTCCAGGCATTGTGTTAAGTGCTGGAGGTACAAAGAAAGGCAAAAACATAGTCCTTACCCTTAAGGAGCTTATAGTCTAAAAGGGGAGGCACTAGGCAGCCAGGTGGCACCATAGTTCATAGAGCACTGGGCCTGGAGTCAGGAAGACTCATCTTCCTTAGTTCAAATCTGGCCTCAGACACTTACTAGCTGTGTGACCCTGGGCAAGTCACTTAACTCTGCTTGCCTTAGTTTCATCATCTATAAAAAGAGCTGGAGAAGGAAATGGCAAAGTATTGCAGTATCTTTGCCAAGAAAACCCCTAAATGGGGTCCTGAAGCATCAGATGCTATTGCAATGACTGAATGACAACAATACGTACATAAAAGATATACACTGGGTGAATGGGAGGTGATAGCAGAAGGTAGGTTTCTTGCGAAAAGTGAACTTTGAGCTATGTTTTGAAGGACAGGGAAGCCAAAGGGTGGGAGAGCTTTTCAAGTTTGAAGGCAGCCAGTGCAAAGATGTGGAGTAGGGAGTGAGAAATTCAAAATAAGTAAATTTCTCGATAGCAAGAACTAGCTCGTAGCTCCAAAGCTCTTAGCATGGTGCCAGGAAAGTCTAAAATTGAATAAATTCCTTTTAGTGATGATTACCTTCCTTTGCCTTTCCCCTGCTGTGATTTCAAGAATTTACAGGCTTTGTTTAAAGATTGACAGCATACAGAAAGTATTTAGAATCATTTTTGTTTGCTGTTCAGTCATGTCTGACTATGCGTGACCCCATGGATCATAGCATGTCAGTGCTGTTCATGGGGTTTTCTTGGCAAGGATGCTGGAGTGGTGTGCCATTTCCTTCTTCAGTGGATTAAGACAGAGGTTAAGTGACTTGCCCAGGGTCACACAGCTTATAAATGTCTGAGGCCGGATTTGAACTCGGGTATTCCTGACTCTAGGCCCACGGCTCTATCCACTGACCCATCTAGCTGCCTCCATTTAGAATCATGAACTTGTAGATTTTTGAGCCAGAAGGGATGAGAGAGGCCATCTACTCCAAGTCCCTTGTTTTACAGATGGGGAAACTGAGGTTTAAGAGTTAAGTGACTTGTCCCAGGTCAAACATATAATAAGTGGCAGAGCCAAAGTTTGAACCCAGTTCCTCTAATTCTCAATCAGGCACCTTTTTCACTGTCCTTTGGAAGAAAATGTCTTCTAATTTTAGAAACTTTTTTCACATAGAAAGTAACTGCTTTGGGTAAAAGGCATACAGATTTGTGATTTTATTGGTGTAGGAACTTATATGTGGAAACTCCATTCGTTGACACGGAACCTCCAGTCTTCTTAGAGATTTTTCCAGGATGCTGAGAGGTTAAGTAAATGATTCAGAATCAAACAACAAGGATGTGTCAAAGGCACATCATGAACCTAGGCCTAGGCCTTTCAGACTCTAAAGCCAGCTTTCTATTTGTTGTTCAAGATTGTCACTATTAATAATAACATCATTGTGAATGTAAATATTAGTAAATACTAATTAGTTAATATTAATAAATACTACTAATTAGTAAATATTACTAAATACCAATTAGTAAATAGTACTAATAATTAGTAAATATTAGTAAATACTAATTAGTAAATATTAGTACTAATTAGTAAATATTAGTAAATACTAATTAGTTAATATTAGTAAATACTAATAATTAGTAAATAGTAAATACCAATTAGTAAATGTTAGTACTAATAATTAGCAAATATTAGTAAGTACTAATTAGTAAATATTAGTAAATACTGATTAGTAACTAATCTAGCTTCAGATACTTACCAGTTGTGTGACCCAGAACAAGTCTCTTAACTGTTGATTGCTTCAGTCTCCTCAACTGTATGATGGGAATAATGATAGCACTTATCTCCCAGGATTAGTGTGAAAATAAAATGAGTTGATGTTTGTCAAGCACTGAGCATAGTGCCTGACACATAGTAGGTACTTTTAGTTTTCAGTCTTTCAATCGTGCCCCATTCTTAATAGGCACTAAATAAATGCTAACTATTGTTTTAACACTAAATAAATGCTAACTATTGTTTTATCATTTTCATCAATGCTAATATAGTTTTATTTATGTATTTCCTTAACAGGAAACATGAAATAACTTGAAATACACGATGTTTAAATGAATGTTTGTAACTGAGAGATAAATGGATGATGGATAGACAGACAGATAGACAGATAGATAGATAGATAGATAGATAGATAGATAGATAGATAGATAAATATAAAAAGAGGTTTCTTTCTGAATAGTAGATCATCTAGTTTCATGTGAAACTAAGGAAGTTATTCTTGGGACCAGTAATATCTTCCTTTTTTGTAGTCAGTGTAGTCAGCTTGAAGGTGACTGACTATAGTTGGAAAAAACAATATTGAATTATTCAACAAAGAAGCTGCAATTTTTTTTTCAGCCAATAGTAACTAAAAAAGTGGGAGAATGGGAATACAGAAGTAACACACCTAACTTTTGAATACCTATATGTGGATGATTATTGAACACATTTAAATTTCAAATGCAATTCATGATTTTACTGACAGCTGTGCTATATCAAAAATATTTTTATTATGTATATTGTAGGTAGCTATGACTTTTCCCTTCTTAGTTAGACTTTTTAAAGGGGAAAACATCAATAATTAAGCTCATTACCTCATGTCAGGACTACGGCAAACCCTCTACATTTCTGCCCTAGTATCTTTTTACAAGATCTATGAATTCACTATTTTTCACAATTTTTAGTCGATATTTTTGGTTTTTATATTAATTTATTCAGGGAGAATGCTGTTAAATATTTAATTTCTAGCTGGTGGGAGATATTACAACACACTTTTAAGCTTACTTTGCATTATTAACATTTTTTTCCATCACTTTCTAAAGTCTAGGCAATCCAATACTAAATTAAGCCCTGATTTATAGCACTTGCTACAAATTTTGGATTTCGGAGCTGTAAATGCTCATGCTGAAAATTTGACAATTGGCTTTCATGAGCTGGTTTGAGTTGACCTCAGCACACCCCTGCCTTTATTTTTAAATATATATATTTCTTTTGCCTTTCTTCCAGAGAGAAAGATCTTTTGTGCCAGAAAAAGAAAAAAAATAGAAATAAAGAAAAAAGAGTTCGTCAAAATCAACTAAATCTAACAATATTTGCAGGGTCGTATGCACATAGTCATCTCTCCTACATAGAGAAGGGAGGGAGGTATATTTTTTTCCTTATTGGGGCTAAGCTTGATCATTAAGGTTTATTTTTCTGTTCAAATTACATGGATATATTTTAAATTCCATTATTTCTATCTTAGAAAAAACAAAATCTCTTTCTTTGTTCTTATCTTTTTATTTAATTAATGTTGTCTTCAAGGCCATCATAAGAATCCTGATAATAATAATAGTTTAACCTAATGTAGCAACATGTTGGGGTTTGCATGTACCTTCATGATACAATGGAAAGATCATTGGATGTAGGGTTAGACAATCAGTTCAAATACTGTCTCTTATTCTTGTCTGTGTGTGTGTGTGGGTGTGTGTGTGTGTGTGACTTTGGCCAAGTAACGTACCCTGATTCTTATTTTCCTCATCTCTAAAATGAGGCTCACAAGATGGCTTGTGAGACCTCTTCCAGCTGTAACTCCCTCATCCTATGATCAGTATCTCTCATCATGATCCCATCTGATAACTATTGCTATTATTAGCACTCCCATTTTAGAAATGAGAAGACTGAGCCTCTGAGACTTGCATAACTACTAAGTGTTTGAGTTGGATTCAAATCAGATCTCAAGACTCTACATTGATTAATTCATGTTTTTCTTGTTTCTTCTGATTATAGATCCCCTACTTTCTATTCTATAGCTGTAGCCATTTTCTCCCAACCTGCCTTCTTGAACTAAAAGTCTTTCCCTCCATCATTCACACTGTCTTCCTTTAACATACAGATTAATGAGAAAGAAAAGGTAATATTTCACTTTCGTGATTTCCCCTTCTCAGTTGATATGTTTGTCAATTTGTTCTGCTATGAGCCTAAATCTTTTATGGGTCCAAGTATAGTAACTTATCAGGAAGTCATATTTCCAGTAAACTCAACAGCCTAGTGCCTGGCTGCAAGTGAGCCAAAAAGCCTGCTGAGGAGAGAGGAAAAGAGCTAAAAAGTGAAGGACAGTGAAAACAGTGTAGCAGAGAGGGGAGAAGGCTAGACAGATGGAAAGGTAGATAGATCACATGTGCATAGATAGATAGATAGATTGATAGATAGATACAGAGATACAGAGATAGATAGATAGATAGATAGATAGATAGATAGATAGATAGATAGATAGAACTAGATACCTAGATAGACTGATGATAGATACATCAATGCCTAGATACCCAGAGAAATAAAAAGAGAGATAGATGAATGAGTAGATAACTAGATACCCGGAGAGACAGATTGATGATAAATAGACAGATGTGGAGGGAGGGAGAGGGAGAGGGAGGGAGAGAAATAGGTAGAAATCTAGATACCTAGGGAGATACAGATGAATGATAGATAGATAGATAGATAGATAGATAGATAGATAGATAGATAGATAGATACCTAGATACCTAGATACCCAGAGAGATAGAAAATAGATACCTAAAGAGAGACTGATAATAGATAGAAACCTAGATACACAGAGAAATAGGTAGATAATAACAAAATAGACAGATATATAGAGAGATAAGTAGATACCTAGAGAGATTGATGATAGATGCCTAAAGAGATAAATTCCTATATTCCCAGATTCCCAGCAGATAATAGCTTAGCATAGTTTTGGCACATAGAAAGTGCTTAATAAATGCTTCTTGATGTGACTGGATAGATAGAGCATTAGTAAGCACTTACAACATACCAGGTCTGCGCTATACATTGGGATTACAAATGCAAGTAATATAACATGTCCTTAGATGACACATGAAGGGATCCTGAAAAGATGAGGGCACAATGGTACAAAGGGGTATAGCAATTGGCAAGGGGCAGGAAGAGAAGTCTGGAGAGTCTAGTTGTAAGAGAAGTCGGGGATGGCTGAGCTCCCTCCCAAAGTAGTGGTCCTGCAGGCAGACAGTCACCAATGAGAAGAGTAGATCTTCAGGATGGAGTCTTCTCCAGCATGACAGGTGGTTGGTGAGGAGGAGAAGGGGGAGAGAGAAGGAGAAGAGAGAGAAGAGAAGGAGGGAAAGGGATGAGGAGAAGTCACAGGATTTGGAGCTGAAGGACCTGGGATTGGATTCCCAACTTTTCCACTTACTGCTTGTATGATCTTGGGCAAGTCTGTGCTTCCCATCATCTCTAAAATGAGAGGCTTGGATCTGCCTGATGATTTCTAATATCTCCTCCAGCCCTAATTCTGTGATCCTATAAGCCTGAGTCTCCCACCATTCTACTCTGGGAAGAATACATCTAGACTAGTATTGTTTTCTCTTCTGGGTGACAAATTTTAGGAGGAGCTTTGGTGAGCTGAACATGTCCAGAGCAAGTGACCTGAATGATGAATAATTAATAACAATAATGACTAGCATTTATGTATGTTTTAAAGTTTACAGAGAGCTTTGCAAATGTCTCCTTCAATCCTTGTACCAACACTGAGAGATAAGTGCTATTATTCCCATTTTACAGATGAGGAAACTGAGAAAAACAGTGGTTAAATGACTTGTCTGGGGTCATACAGCCAGAAAGTATCTGGGGTGATAATTGAACTCAGGTCTTCCCCATTCAAGATATAGCACTCTAGCCACTGAGCCACCTAGAGTAGGGAAGCCTTAGAAGTGTTAGAAGGCTGCTTCCTGGAGTGTTATTTAAAGTGTGTGTGTGTGTGTGTGTGTGTGTGTGTGTGTGTGTGTGTGTGTCTTCTGATTGACGGTGCTATATAAATATTTTTTTGTTAGATGTTGTTAAAGCTAAACTCCTAGTGCAGAATAATCAGCTGGTCCAGTTAATTGCCATTCTGGTGAATAATTTGCATACTCATCAATATAATCAAGAGATATCTTAGTTCTACTTGCTTAAGAAATTCACAGAAAGACATCCTAGGATGGTGAATTAAGAACTGGCCTCAAGAAGAGCTGGGCTCATGTCCTACCCTTGACACATGCTAGGTGCATGACTTTCAACAAGTGAATCTTTCAGGCCCCCCATGAAACTTTATGATTAAAAGTTGCAGAGTAACTAAGAGTTTCCATTTTGAATCATTAGAGGAAGTTTCCTTTCATTATTTAACACAGTGCTTCGAACACAGTAGGCACTTAATACATGCTGATTGATTACTGGGAATGGCTATACCAGTGAAGTCATATTTCAGGACCAAGAATAGTAAAGACCTGTAAGAATGTGAATTGCTAGGACAAATCCACCAAGATGTACTTTAGTTTTACCCACCATATTTGGCATAGAGTAAATGCTTAATAAATGTTTATTGACTCTTGCCAAAGTGAAAAGAATCCCCAGTTCTCAGATTTCTTGGAATATGTCTAAAAGGAGCATATGCTCAGGATAGGAAATCTCACTAGCACCATTCCACATAAAGATGATCTGAAAGAAATGGGGAGAAGAGAAACCATGGCAAAAGGTTTTCAGTATGTGTTTTATTATTGAAAGGGCCGTCAAGTGGAAGAGGGTTGAGCTTGCAGAGGGAGAAACCAGAGGAAATGGATGAAAGAGGCAGACGGTGAGATTTAGATTTGATAAAAAGGAAAAATTTCCTAACAACTAGACTTTTCCAAAAGTAATGCTACTGCTGCTTCAGGAGTTAGTGGGCTCCCCCTCACTGTAGGCCTTTAAGCAAAGGATGAATGATCCCTTGTTGAAGAGGTGGTTTCCGGAGAAAGAAATCTCAGGAAAAAATAGACTTTTATGATTTCCCTCTCTGCCACCCTTGGTGAGGAGAAGAGATTAGAGGATGCATCTATCATCCTTCTCTTTGCCTGAAAGTTAAAAGGCTCAGATACTCTCTTGTTATATTTACTTTAGCAAGGGCTTGAATGCATTCAGAAAAAAAGAAAGAAATTCCAATAGGAACCTAGAAGAGTATCTTTCATTTGCAAAGTACTTGACATATGAGTTCATTTGATCCCCACAACAACTTTGTGAAGAAAGTAAGATTTTGGGGACACCCTATTTATCTTGCCAACAGAGAAGCATAAGCAAAGTAACTTGAGAAAGGAGGGAGTCATCCAAGACTGGGGGATAGTGAAAGGTTCTTTGGAAATTTTAGTCTCTGGGCTAATCTTTGAAGGAACCACAGGTTCCAATGGTCATATCAATGATACTGAGTCGTCAAGAAAAGATTTAAAGATGGACAATTCATTATATTGAAGAGAGCAGGGAGATGTGTGCACTCCATTTTAGAATATTGTCTATAAAAACAGTGAGTACCCTTTTGGTCCTTAAAAGAGCTAGCTTTAAAAAGAAATCATTTCTTTGGAATAGCTCATCCTTCAACAATGCTAACTCAATGAGGTATTGCTTTATGTAATTTGTTAACATAAGAGACAATGCTAATAATCTCTGATAATAAAACTTTTAGCAATTTTCAGCTTAGTTATTGGACATAAACATTTTTTTTTCTTTCAAAGAGTCATAAATTCTTTAATTCCCATTAAGAATGCACATCATTAGTCTCATTACTTCAGGTCTTCAGTTTCAAGGTTTAACTCAAGTGCTTTCTTCTATGTGAAGTCTTTTCTGATCCCACTGCCCCTCACCCCCCATTAGATGTTTCTGTTTTAGACCTTATGAAATTTCCATAAGTTTACTTATTTCTGTAATCCTGTATCTCCCCCATTGAATGTAAGCTCCTTGAGGGCACAGGCTATTTTGATTTTTGTCTTTTTTAAAAATTTCCAGTGCTTAGCACAGTTGCTTGCACATAGTAGGTTTCCTATATATGTTTATTGACTTATTTAAGCCTAGTAGGGGTTGTGTTTCTTAAGCTCATATGCAGGAAGATCCATGGATAAGATTTTAGGGGGTCCTTGAGCTTGAATGAGAAAATACATCATTATTTTCCCCAACCTCTAACTGAAATGTAGCATTTCCTTCAATTATGAATAATAAAAAGGATACACATTATTTTGAAAAGAGAGCCATAAGTTCTACCAGATTGTCAAAGAGCTCCAAACACAAAAAGGGTCAAGAATCTCTGCTTATAGAGCTAGATCTAATACAGTAATGGTGAGCTAGCCTGGTTGTCAGCCATGATGTCTGGGTTCAAGACCATCCTGTGACATACATTGGCTGTACGACCTTGGGTGATTTATTTTACCCCTTGAAACCCCAGGCAGCTAAGACTATAAGTTGTTGGCAGTTTCTTATCTGCAGTAGTAGAGAGGTTTCCTCTCCACAAAGTCCCTGTAATAATGAATTCACAGAGTAAACAGAACCAGGAAAATATCTTGTACGTTGACTACAACCACCTAAGTGGAAAGAACCACAGTAAAAACCAAACTGAATCTTAATGCTCGAATTTGGCATCAAAGATAAGAAAATGTGTCTCTCCACCCTTCTTTGCATAGGAGGATGCGGGGAAAACAACGAACATTACAAATATTCAAATACTGTCAGACTTAATCGATGTATTTATATTCCTCTTACCTTCCACAAAAAAATCATCTCTTTTATAAACGAATGTGAAAGAGGGGGCAGGGAGGGGGGAGGATGAGAGGGGAGAAAAGGGAGAGGAGAAGAGGGAAGGGGAGGGGAGGGGAAGAGAGGAAAAACAGCTTTGCTCAACTTCATTTCCCCTTTCTCTTTTTAAAATTTTATTGCTTTTCCCCTTTCTCCCCTTTAAAAACTTATTATTAGAAGAGATGATTCTTCATGGAAGGGAAGGAAAAGGAATATAGTTGAAAATGAAGTTGATGTTAACACCCAAAATATTGATAAAATCTTAAAAATGTGAAAACAAGCCCAGTGAATTCATGGTTCTTATCTAAAGGAATACTAAAAGGCTAAATATATGCCGTCACTGCAAAGTGGAGATTTGAGGTTGTTATTTATAGAATTAGACAATGTTAAGGCTCAGAGATAGCTCAGTGGTTATAGCTCAGTCCCTCCCTTATTTTGTTGGTTGGAAAACTACCTCCCAGATGGGAAAGGGAGTCACTTAAGGTCATATAGCCAGTCACTGGCAGATCCAATCAACTGGGGGAGAGAGTTTGAGGCTGATGACATCGCATAGTTCTGCCTCACATCAATTCACTTGGAAGTCAAGATATCGTCCTCCTGCTGTCATTGGTCCTCTTTAAGAACGGACAAACAGCAGCAACAACATGGCAGATCCAAGCAGAGAACCCCAAACTATTCTTTGACCTAAAATCATCCTGAAAACAGGATCGGGGCAGCACTATTTGTTCCAGCCAAAATTACATTACGAATTTTATCCTCAAAGGAGAAATGTAGCTATTGTGACCCTCCTCAGCGAAAGCCTTAAATAGGCTTTGCAAGCTGGGGAATGAGAAAAGACTATTGATTCTGGAGCTGGGAGACCAAGGAAGGCTTTGTAGCGAACAGGAGTCTTGCCAAATCAAAAGGTCAAGGCAAATAAGAAGCAGTCAATCATAACTGGTAAAATGAATAGTTGAAACAGTTTCAGACAAGATCCCACAATCTCATCTGTCGTCTCCCTTCCGCCTCCTCCGTTGTCTTCTCCCTGCTGTGGCTGCTCTTGGTCCCATCCCAATTTTGGCCTGAGTGATTCTTGGAAATTGTTCTCTATTTAGGAAGTGTTTAGAAGTGCTTTTCTACAGAGCCTGTAGCTCTTTGGAAGGCACTGGAGAAATCTAAAGCATCAAACTACATTATAACCTTACCCTCCTTCTCTCTCTTTCTATCTTTCTTTATAAATGTCTCTGGGAAAAATAATCTCTTGCTCAGGGACAAAGAATACATTAAAAGGGGCCTAAGGAAATCAGGAAGCCGGCTTTAAAAGAAATTCATTATACTCTGATTCTACCTTCGCTTCCCTGTTTATTGGGCTTTTATGGGAAGCCGTGTGTGTCAGGAGAACTCAGGGTACAACAGGCTCACTGAAGGCAGATGTTTTTACTCCCTTAATCTAAAACAAGGTAGAAAGAACTGGTGGAGGGGAGGAGGGGAGAATGAATAAATGTAGGAAAGGCTGGAAGAAGGTTTTTTTTCAAGCCTTGAACTACTCTAAGGTAAGGACTTTTAACCTGGAGCTCATGGATCTTTTATGAATTTGGAACTTTTAGTACTTTGATAACTGTCTGTCAATATGATTGGTTTCTTTTGATTTCTTATATATTTTATGTATTTAAGATTATTCTGCTTAGGAGGTCTGTTGGTCTCACCAAATTGCCAAAGGGGTCAATGGCATAGAAAATCCCTAGTCTAAATAAATGGAGCGGACAGCGAAAGAACCTGGAGACAGAAGATCTGGGTTTGAACCTTTGCTCCCACACTTACAGCTCTGTAAATATAGATAATGTGATGAGTGCATTCTGAAAAAAACTGCAAAGGTTTGAGCTTCTGAGCATATTGATATTAAGCAATGCCCG